>VDFB02000015.1:440204504-440471815 GCA_007258455.2 Sequoia sempervirens
ATATGATGCCACATGGTTTGGTAAAATTCAACTGGAAGACCATCAAAGCCAGGACTTTTATTTTTTTTCATAGAGAAGAGGGCCTGTTGAAGTTCTTCTATGGAGAGAATTCGATCCAAATATCGACTATAACCTAAATCAATCCTATTAGGAACAAAATTTTGAACTTCTTCCAAAACTTGCTGAATATCTTGCCAATTGTTCTCTTCTTTAAATAATTTTGCATAAAAATTCTGGAACAAATTAATAATTTCAGCAGAATTTAATCAAAAATATTAATATATATATAAATATCTCAATAGATTTAAATAACATGTTATAATATTAATATAAATATAAATAATTATACTAGGAAATATTAATATTAATACAAATATTTAATATTATATAAATATAATATTAGATTTTTTTTTGTAAGTAAATTGAGCACAAGGGGGCCGAGTTCCCCAAATACAAAGATCAACATGGCATAGCCCATCAACTAGCAAGATATCAAAAAAACAAAATTACAATTGACAAACAAAAAAGAGCTCGACTGTGACCACCCTCTACACGTCCGCATCCACCTCCATGCCATCATTCTCCACACCTGACTGCCCCTCCTTAACCCCACCATCCTATGCACTTGGAAATGCTAACACTGCCATGCTCCCCATCAAGTTGATCACCCCAACTATTTCTTTTAGCAGGGCAATATTGCCCACGCCTTTGATCATGTGCAAACCTTGATCCTTCCCTACACTCCACAGAATATAAGGAATCCATGGTTCGTTTATTGATAGAGAAAACAAAGGCCAAACCCCACTCGACGGACGCAACCCCAACCCCTAAACTGCCATTTCTAGCTAGTATTCCATGGCCTCCTGCCATCTGGCTACCACCAACCACCACATTTTTAACCTCACCAAGTCAATGTCCTCTCTTGCTTGTAGTAACCAAGACATAAAAATTGAAGATATATCCGTATTGACGTAAAAATGATACACTGATAGCATAAATATTGCACCCAAGATGGTCTTTACCACACCTAGATCCTCCTCATCGCATAGGTTTTAAAGATATTTTTAGTCTAACATTTGATATCACCCCCTAAAAGCCATCTACCGCTCCTTAGCACCCAAACAGATGGTGGTTTCCATTATGAATGAATGCAAGATTGATCAACCGAGCTTTTCTTAAATACTTTGCAACTAGCAAGCAAAACAATATTAAATGCTCCAACTAAAAAAGCATTAAAGGCCATCATCATTCCTCCTCAGCCCATCGCTCGCTGCTCATGTGAGCACGATGTCATTTAGCATTGGCGTATCGTCGTGCTCTTCCCTTACTTGAATGGCAATCTTTGACAACCTGTCCACATCTCCATTCCCTTCTCGATAAACATGGGAGATCTTAAAATATTCCAAGCAATCTAAGGTCTCCATAATTTGAGATAACCATGTGCTCAATTTCTAATTAGGGGTGAACCTTCTCTTGATCGCATTGATGGTGATCATTGAATCACCCTCCAGATGTATTCTGCTTACCCCTAGGCGCTTACCTAGCTGAAGACCCAACCATGCCGCTTAAAATTCAGATTCATTATTTCTCCCATCTACTAATATTTTCGTCCATTCTGCCAACCTCTCACCTTTGTGATTTCGGATAATACATCTAGTGCCAGAAGGCCCTGAATTACCCTTTGCAGCCTCGTCAAAGTTCACTTTGATCCACCCTTTGTCTAGTGGATGCCATTTCACATCTACCCTTGGATTTACGCAAAGATCAACCTTCTCAGCCTCATAAATTGGGAAAATATAATAATATGATATATTAAAAAAAATTATTTGATGGAAATATCCATTTTTTTAATTATAAATATTAATATATATAAATACCACTATAGATTAAAATATAACTTGTTATAATATATATATATATTTTTTGATCCGTAAGGTGATAATTTTATATAAAAAAGAGAGATATACAGCCATCTGCTAAGTAGAAAATATTCCAGAGATATCCAACAGTCAGCCAAAAAGGAGCTAACGAGGAGAAACAATGGCTCCATACAGTCCCAAAGTAGGAAATAGAAATGAAACAGGGGAATAGAAACCTTGGCCTGACCACAAAATACAAAAAGTATATAGCTCAAGTTCGAAGCTACCGAAATTAACAAGTCATGAGCCAGAAGAAACTAGATGAGCAAAAACCAACACCACACGAGTTCACCAAAAACCATTTAACTCTGCAAAACAAGTGAAACCTTCCATCCAATCCAACCCATCCACCGGCACCATCTTCAATTTTCACTTCAGAAAATCCACCGCCACATCTGCAATCTTGTGGTGTCTTGATAATGCGGGCCCTTTGAGATCCAGAAGAAAGGGAAATACTTTGACAGCTTCATCCGACTCCCAAAGAGAAGCTAGGTCTGCCGGACGCGGAATTCCCTTACCAGTAAAGGCCGCCTTTAGGGTCGTTTCAATGCCGCCAAGCAAATCGTCCCGGAACAGCCGAACCATCAATTCCATTGCTTCAGCCTTCAGAGTATCAAGATCCAGGAGCACGCCAAGAAACTGAGATGAAATGCTCACATTGTCTTGGGTGAATTCATTCCTTTCTAAGTGCCCTTTGCCAAGGACCATCTTCACAGCAGCAATTGATGTTGGGTCATCCACGAGCAAGATGCGCTTTAAACGCTGATCCGTGACTTTGCAAAAGGCAATTTGCCTCTCCTTAGCCACTAAAGAGATTGGAGTATTGACGCCAAAGGATTCCAGACCTTCCGCCAAGATGAGAATGGTAAACTTCGACTTTGACGGTCTATCCATTAGCCAGAATTTGACAATCGGACCCTGCAACAAAAACACAAAACACAAAACCAAAATGCGAAACCCGAACATTTGAAAAGACTTCATTAGCTTAATAAAAGAGCCTGAATAATGATCAGTCAGGCCTTGCATACGAAACAAAATAATGGCGAAGCAAAATGTCCTTGGCATGAGTTAATATGCAGCCTCCGTTCATCCAACTTAGAACCATAATGAATGCGAATAATGGAACTTCCCACACGGCACGACCACGATCGGTACGAAGATAGCCATGCCTGACGTGTCACACTGACATCGCCGTGAGAACAGAGCCTGGCATGCCACCAATTCATCTCCAGAAGTTTTGAAATACTTAGACAACTGCTTAATCAAGTGAGGAACACCAGCCTTCGGCTAAACTTAGAAGGTATAAAGTGACAAGAACAAGCCAAAACCATAGACTTCATGTCCGACCCGTCCGCCACCTCGCATCCACACTGGACACCCAATGTCCATGTGAGTGGCGAGGGGGAGCCCACCTATCCACCCACATAACTTGTTATAATATTAATATTAATATAAATATTTATATATATTTAAAATATTAATATATATAATATGATATATGATAAATTAATATATACTAGGAAATATTAACATTAATATAATATACGTTATATTTAATATAAATATTATATGTTTATTATATAAATATAATATATTATAAAAAATTATTTGATGGATTGTTGCAAAGGAGTTTTAATATTATATTTATTATGCAATGCTATGCAAACACTATTCAAAATTATTGATTTTTGCGAATTTTCTAGATTTTAAAGAATGCAAAAATGCAAACCTAAAACCCTAAACAAGATGCAAACTAATGCAAGTTAAGAGCCCTAAATGAGATGAAAATCAATGTAATGCAATGCAAATGAATGCAAAACTTAGATCTAGGGCTGAAAATGGACTCCAAATCAACAAGATATGATGCTCAAAAGTTAGGTTCACTAAAACAAAACATTGAAAAATAGGGGTAGGGGGTTTTAGATATGTGGATTGAAATATGATGTGATAAGGACCCTATTTATCATATTTCATCAGGAAATGAGATCCACACAATGAAATGATTATCAACCCTTAGGTGAATCAAGTCAAAGTGGGAATCTTTAGATTTCCCTATGTTTGAAAGATGGGGTCAAGGTCAAACAACACTTTGGGGAAAAAAACTAAAAATAGCAAATCAACACCAAAATGAAATTTAACACTTGAAACAACAATATTGAGCTCAATATTGATAGAAACAAAAAATTAAATTGCAGATCAAAGAAGGGTGGAATGATGTTTACCAGTCACCAAAAGTGTTTTTTCTGAAGTAGATCTGAGACTCATTCACCCAAGGTTGAATGTGTCTACTTTTATGATTTTTCTGTAGCTTTTAGGAGCCTTTGATAGAGATTTTAATCTTCCAATTTTTTCAGGTTTCACAGTCATTATGTCAGAAATGGCTTCAGGATCTTAGTTTCCATGAGATGACAACAATTTTGACAACTTTTACAACTTTTACAACTTTGTAAATCTTGCACTTTAGAAGGTCTTCAAGCTTTCTTCAACCTAAATCTACTGTAGTGTAGGAAAAGTATCCCTTTTTCACACTTAATTTGGAAATAATTAATAATAAAATGAGCTTAATAATGCCTTAATTTAGTGTTGTAATATGTCTTTCATCGTCACATTAAGTTTAGGGCCCTTTTTAACTAAATGGACTTAATTGTGCCTTATTTTTGATGTTGTAAGGTGTACCTTTACACTTCACATTAATCTAGGGCTTTATTAATTGATTGAGCTTAATTTTCCTTAATTGGCCCCTTTAATTCAAATTCAAGCCTAATTAAATGCAAATTATGAGGGATAAAACCCGACATTCATAAATTCCATTACACAACACTTAACTTTGGAAGATGTGTGTCCTAGGTAAGTGACCTAGGACCTATTCTCCATAGGGCGAATGGGTCCTCACTTAGTTCTAGGACCCTATTTTTACATAATGTTTGACATTGACCAATGTGTGTCCTAGGTAAGTGACCTAGGACCCATCCTAAGACCCCTCTTTTAAATATGTTTTTGGTGGGATTTTAATTATTTCAAATCCATAATTCAATGTCGGCTTGTGATATTTGAATTTCGGGAATTAATGTTAAGATACATATAAATACAAGGCTATTTCACTATGTTTCATCCTAGAAATTTATAAGAAAAAATCAAGAGTACTTTCACAAGAGAAATTCAAGAGCATTCAAGAGCAATTTTAAGGCATTCAAGGGTAGATTTATTGAAGATTATTGTAGCAATCAAGATTCCTATTGTCATATCAAAGATGTATTGGATCATGCATTTTGTTTGAGATAATATGGTGACATAGTGTTCAAGATCTATTCAAGCATTCAAGGATATTGTTTCAAGTCAAGTTTCATGATCAAGATCCTCATCCATTGAAGCCAATTCATGCAAAATTGCAAATTTACAAATCCAAGGTTTAAATAAGGTTTGGTGAGTTGTTACATAGTGTTGCTCATTCATCATTCCTTCATGTTCCATTATTTCATTTCAAGGTGTAATTACCAAAATGAGGTTTGACCAAGTAACAAAATACCATTTTTCTCTTTTTGATGTGTGATTGCAAATTTAAGGTTGAAGACCCTTTGAAGAGAAAAATTGGAGAAAGTTGCAATAAATGTTGTCAAATCATGAAAAATCCTCTACAAAATTTAGTTCCAGGTGTCCATAGTGAACACCTGGAATCTGGGAGTGCAAACCTAGCAGAAGAGAACCCAAAAGCATTTTTCAAAAAACCTAGCCAGGATCCATTCACCATAGGGTGAATGAGTCCTTAGTGAGCTTCAAAAGGTGACTTTTGGTGAAAGGTACATAGCATTTTCCCCTTTCTATATCTGCCTTTTGATTACCGTTTCAGTCAAATTTGATTACTATTCTTCATTTGCACTTTGTAGCTTGCATTTTGAATGAAATAAGGAAAATAGGTCATTTGTGGTTCATCACTCCATTGTTGTGAACCCGCCATCACCTCATTTTTTCACCTTTTCATTTTGGTGAACCTAAGTTTGATTCTTGCATTTTCTAATTTTGGATTCCCTTTTCATCCTAGATTTAGATCTTCCATTCATTTGCATCTCTTTGCATTGAATTGAGTCTCATTTAGGGTGTCTAGTTTGCATTCAACTTTGCATTTCATTTAAGGGTTTTAGGATTTCATATTTTGCATTCTTTATGTAACAGCCCTGGTGTTCTACTCAGTAAAATTTTCCAATGTTTTCACCTTAAGTGAATAAACCATGACATCATAACATAACAATACAAATTTTTCTTTCCATAATGTAAATTACATGCACATTCAAAATAACATTATTCCCAAACTTCCATTGCATTCCGTTGTACAATTTCACAAATCTTTCCATAACATAGATTTCATATTGAATAAACTCAAGTTTATCATTCAAGATTACATCCTTCCAAATAAATGGGAACATGATGCATACATAACTCTTCTGAGCTTCATCTGGCAATAGATATTCAAACTAGTTCTGATGTCACCATAATGGTGCATACCTTATGGATGTCCTCACTCTCTGGTGCACACACTCCAGTTGTCCCCAATGTTGGCGCAAACATACGCAAACCTTGAATGGCAACTGATGAGGAGAAACATCACTCAAGCACTTTTCTGCCAATCACAGACTCAAATGTGGTCCCTAGCACATTTGTCACACATGAAAAGATGGCCCTTCCATTTGATGAAGAGATTGGTTGGTAAACCTCATAAAAATAGCCTATCTGAGCTTAGTGTTGTATCCTACAAACCAAAACCTAATCATACGCTCATTTCTCTAATGACTATAAGAATACTTACTAGAATGCATAAAAGAAACACGCTGAACTGACATTGTAAACAATGGCTACTTACACTACTTTGGCCAAAGTATTCTCACCTAGTACTTTGAGTGACATTCTTCCTATTCACATACACTTCTATAGCTCGGTTTGGATTATGACAGTTCATATACTATGCTTAGGCAATTTCCTTCCATAGGTAATCCCTAACCTCAGAAATAAACTATTCCCTTTTTCCCATAACACAATAGTACCTCTGCCAATAAAGCCTAAGCATAACCTACCCCTTCAATGGAAATTCCTATCCTAAGTATAACATATGAGCTTTTCTAGTTTACACATTAACTTTACATAAACTTCTTAACAAGCTATTCCCTTCAATGGATAGACTAGTCCTAGCTTTAACTTTATAAGCTCTACATAAGCTTCATCTAATCATAGATTAAATATTCATATATAACTGAATCCCTTCAGTAATATATATCACATTAATAAGTGATTCTCATCAAGAGTATAAGCACATCAATGAATTACCTTAATCAAAGAATAATCATATCAATAGATGATTCCATTCAAGAGCGTATTCTCCTTAATTAAAAGGGTTTAAGCAAAGAGTCTACTCTTGTCAATACTATAACTTCGTATTAAGCTTTGTGTAATGCAGCTTGTCAAGTAGCAACTCTAACTTACTAGGTATTTCCCACCTATGTTCTAAAGATATAGAATTCCATAAACTCAAGTGATTTTGCTTAATCACAAAGATGAGTTTTAACCTTGATACATCCTAATCTTAGGATAAATTCATCAACCAATGACTAGTTCAATTATATAGGTTAATCTAACCCTATGTGTTCCAATCATGACCAATTGAACAACTCAACCAAGTAGGTTATTCCCAACCCATAGGTTTTAATGAGTAGTAAAGTATAAATCCCAACCTAGTAGGTAGAATCCAACCCAAGGTCTCATTCTTTAATCAAATAATACTTCTCGACCCTAATAGGTTAATCTAAACCTAGGGTTCCATTCAAGAGTATAATATGATCAAGTGATCATTTACGTAAAGATATTTGATGTGGTTTGCATAATGTCACATCATATCTTTCATACCTTCCCTTTTGTAATGCTAACCCTATCATTCCCAAGGTTTCCTAGCATAATTAGATAAGAATTCCAAGTTGCTTCATGACATTGACATATTTCACATTATACACGTAATCTAAACTATCTATGTATAGAACTGTTATCAACAAAGATTGCACCCGTATGAGAAAGCAAAGATGCTTTGCAATCTTGTGAAACATGGGAATACTTTCAGTTTGTGGGTACCCTATGTTGAAAGTAGACCTCTGGATTATAGGCCGACTTCCTTTATGATACCTCCTAGAAAACTACTGACTTTGATGGGAAAAAGGATAGAAGGAAATGTAGAATGAAACCTATCCTAAGAGGTGATACATCATAATTCTAACTGAGATCTACAACCTGCTTAACTCACAATGTCCTCAACAAATAGCTTTGAATATTTCACAACTTAACTAAACATGTGATGTATAAATATTTCATTGGAAAGGGGCTGAATTTAGAGCATGCATAAAGGAAAACAAGTATTTTCACAACTTCAAACTACTAAAATCAACTTACTCAATCCATGTCCTGTATTAACCATGCATCTCCTTACACCAAATGCTGATTGAATGAGACAAAAATAAAGGATTCCATACATGAATCACAAACAAACATTAGATCACTCATTCATCACATAATATATGAAGTGTTAGGAAGGAATCTATTGCTATTTTATTGAAAAATAAAGGAATGAACTGTTGTTACAAACTCAGAAAATGAGTTACAATATCAATTTCTCTTTGCAAAATGCAAAGAAAAAGAAGCAAGAAATAACTAGAAAAGACTAAGTCCTTTCCAATGTATACAAAAGGGATTCAAAAAGCCAAGAGGAGATAACTGAAGTCAACTCAGTATCAAAAATATCTCCAAAATATCTTCCCACGAGAAAAGAAGAAAAGCCTTAGAAAAAGGAGTCAGAACTGAAGTAATTTGAGCAAAATTAGGCTCAAACTCTCTCTCATGACTAGTTTTACTAAAAGCCCTCCAAAACTGATGTGAAACTGCAACTATAACTCAAAAATCTCCACCATTTGCTTTGCCTTTGCATGATTTGATTTCCAATTCACTTCACTTGTTTTTCTTGCATAATTTTGGGGGAAAGTAATTGTATGATTAAATATTAAATATAATCGACATGATTATTTTAATATTTAACATGTGGGAGTTCTCCTTTTCATGCATCATATATTAAATATTAAGGTAATTATAAAATACTTCCCTTACTATTTAATTACAAAGTTTGATTTATCTCTCAACACATGCAAATCATAGAGTGAAGTGCTCCTTCACTTCAAAACCTTTGATAATTATGAAATTTGACTTCACAAGTCACGGGCTTTATCAAAATCATTAGGTCTATTGACTAAAAGTCAAGACCATAGGTGCAGATAATAATCTAAAATGATTTTGTTAAAAATCAATTCAAAAATCACACTAAACAAATTAGGGCGAGTAAAATACTCGAACCCTAATTTTTTCTCTCATTTTTCATTTTGCTTTTATATGAGAAGATTATGTTGTTGCATCGCCACTGGTAGGGTTTGGAGCTTGTCTTCACCATTTGAGCTATATCTGGATGACTTTCATGGTTTTTTTCTTTTTGCAGGAAAGAACAAGGTAAGTTCTTTACACTCACAAATCTGAGCACTCTCCTCTGTATTCCATTTTCTTGCAAACATTTTAAGGCCTTCAAGGCCGTGGCTTACCAATTTTTGATGCATTTTTTAATATCTATTTTTTCTATTGATAATCTCTTCATTTGGGCTGCCATGGACTAGCTTGGCTTGAGCTTTTCACCACGTTTGAATGCACTCTCTCACAACAAATAAGAGGTAAGATTTCCTCCATGTAATCTTGTATTTCTTTTACCATTTTCTATATAAAATCATTGAAGACAAGATAATGAAAATATTTGCATTTCCTGTATATTTAGTGAAGGAAATAAGGAAATTTCTACATATTTTTGTCATAGAAGGTCGCGGCCTCTCTTTTCTATTTTTGGGTATCTCTCATCCTAATGATAAAATGCTTGATTTGAGATTGACCCACAGTAAACAATCATGCAAACTTGACATTTAGTTTATTATTTTTTGAAAAAATATGAAACCCTCATGTATATCATGGTTGCAACCTCTATATTTTTTGGGTTTTGCAATTTCTCTAAAATTTCTAAGAGAAAATTCATTTATTGTGCTTTGCTCGATCTCTCATTGTAGGTTGTAACTATATCTTGTAGCTTTTAGTGGAGAAAGCCCCCCCATATATGGCTCAACTTGTAATTTCTCCAGACCAGGAGCCCCTTAGTACTATTAGACTTTACTTTCTCAAAGATGTTGAAAGGAAAAAATGAAGATGAAAAACTCCATGGGCCTCTGCTTTGGGGTTTACTGCCATTTGAAAATGAAGGCTTTCTTGGTAATGATGAAAGAAAATAATCAAATGACAAAGAACAATAATTTTGTGCTCTGTATTTTGCAAGTTGTTGTACTTGCACCTTGTTCATTGCAAGTCATTTATTCTCCTACAAAGAAATTTTTATATGCAACTATGCTTCAACATCAACTCCTAATTGTTGATAGTGTCTTTTAGACCTTGATAGGAAATCTACTTCTTTATTACTTCTTTGTTTGATCAAATCTCACTCTATTGTCTGCATTGTGGTCCTGAAATTTCTCTTGCATTAGATATTCAACACTAGTTACTGCTTACTACCATTGCTTGCATTGTGATTGAGATATCATCATTTATGATTATCCATTATAGATATAAGCAAATGACTATCGTGGCTTTCATGTGAATTCATGTGATGATGAAGACATACCTTGAACTGTCCCACTGTATTTTGCAAGCTTGCTGCTTTATCAACTGTTCTAGTATGATTATACCTTTATCAAATTTATGGCAACAACCTCATTGCCTGAATATCTTTAGATCTATTATGTATGATTTTCACCTCTGATGGATGCCATACTCTTACATTGATGTATCTTAAATATTTAATTGTTGCTCTATTATTGTGAACTTTTATGTATGCCTGTTCACTATCACATTTATGACCATGCACTCTACAGTATGTTGGGCTTGACCCTTGCGGGAGCCCAATTTTTTCCCACATACTAAAATGTTGAATCACAATGCACCAGTAATGAAATATGTACTTGTTCTTGCACATTAAACAAAAAAATTAGATAAAAACAATGGTACTCAATGTTCTTTTTGATGGTTATTTCATCTTTTACTTGATGATATGATCTTGAATCCTCTTTGTATATTCTTGATATGGCTTAATTAGATTGATAGTTCACTGGTTTAGATTATTCAATTGTTGATAATGTATGATGAAACGTAATGTCTCGAGCTCTAACAAAACTCATCAACAATTTGTAGGTACACTTGAACCTAGGGCATGAAGGATTGAAGATAGGAGGGGAGCTGAAGATAGAGCTAAAAATAAAACATCGACACCTCATTGAACAGGAAATGACGGATGTGATATTTCATTATATGCTTTCTTTTTTATCTTTAGTTGAATAGCTTAGTTCTTTTGTTCTATCAATGTAATCCAGTCATTCCCATGACTTGTGTGGGACTTCTAAGCATTAATTTATCCTTCCTAGCATGAAACAACAATGTATATGTCATTTTGTATGTTCCTCCATTTGAAAATGAATAAAATACAACATACTATGCAATTTTGATGAATTTTCTATGTTGTGAATTTTGCATAATAAATTGAATCTTGTTTGAAATCCTTCATTTGCAATGAACTATCAGCATAAAAAGAATGTACCTTTCACCTTAATGTATCAAACAATCCTAGCACCACCTGTTATCACAGAATCTAGCAGCGCTCGTTCCACGGATAACCCCCCTACGAAACTTGTCTGTTTCCTAGGATTCGTGAGTTTTAAGTACGCATAATGAAGTGGTTTTCAAGCTACCTTGAAATGCGTTTCAAAGCCTCGAATAGTCAATTCGAGCATTCCCCCATGTTTGCCTTGTGAAGACCTTCGAAACGAGCTCCTTCACGAAGTCTCACTGTTTGTACTTAACAAATTGCGAAAAATGCAGTGGCACTGAAAAAGTGCGCTCCTGTTCTAAAGCCAAAATTTGGCTAAGTATGAAAAGTGCAGGGGTGCTAAATTTTAGCGTCCCTGCATAAAAGTGAATTTCTAAAAAATGTAATAGCGCTAAATTTTAGCGCCATTACACTTTTTTCTGACACTTAGACTTTTTTGGCCCTGGCACGTTTCTTCATGATTTTCGCATTTTTCGTCAATCGTGCCACTTTTCGTGCCTAAATTTATTGCTTGACTTGAGTTAGGTTTTCGATTTTCTCTTTCACTTAAAAGTGTTTTATTTTTCCATTTTCATTGTTTATGGTCTTTGTTCTTCTTTTCTTCTTGCTGGGCGAGTTCTTCTCAAGCCGCAATCACGTGTTTTGGAAATTCGAAGTTCTTCTCTAGCGTTTTTCGTGTTTCATCTTTGTAAGTTGTTACCCTTGCTTTCTCTTTATTCTCCAATTTCAATGGCAACTCCATGCAGACAAAGAATTTTCAAACCCCAAGCGCCATTTTCATGCACCGTTACATTTGTTTTAGAAAATCATGTCTCAGATGCAGAAGCGCTAAAATTTAGCGCCCTGACATGTTGAACATGTCAAAAAATAATTCTAACTCTGAAAGTGCAGGAGCGCTAAAATTTAGCGCCCCTGCATCAAAAACTAAAATCTCAAAAATGTAATGGCGCTGAATTTTAGCACCTTTACACTTTTCTTCCAGACTTAGTCATTTTTTGTGCAATGGTGCTAAATTTTAACACCTTTACACTTTTGGCAGTTTTTAACCTAGTCTCTTCAAAATTGCTCTATTTCCATTCCGGACCCCATTTCTTCGCTCCCGCATCATTTTTTGTGCCTAGTTGCTCGTTTCACGCTTCCCAATGCTACTTTTTCTGCTAACGCCTATTGATTCACCATCCTTGCAGTTTCTCTCCAGATCTCGTCAAGTGATCCTGAAGGTGATGTACTTTGATCTTGGTTCTTCCAAATAAAAAGTTCATGCAGGAGACCAGGAAGAAGTATGAAGACTCCACGCCCAAGCAAAGAAACATGAAGAAGCTTCCTATTCTCCAGTGTTAGACATTTCTGGTGCATCCCATTATGCATCTTGTAAATATTTCTTGACATTTTCGAATGTCTTTTTGTAAATTGTAATTACACCAAGATCGAAGATGTAATATTTTGAAAAAAAATTACACTTTGACCTTGGTCAAAGTTAGGTGAGATCTCCTAAAATCGTTCACCTAACTTTCCCTGATTTCCTCAATCTATTTCCTTCTTTTGCTCATCCCTCTTTCTATATAATGTGAGATATTTTCATTGTAAATGATCCTTTAGTGTTTTGCAACGAAGTGCTGCCCTTTTTGAAGCAAATTTGTGAAACTTTGCGTTCATGCTTTGTGAATGAGATTCGATTAATAAAGAAAAGCATTGCAAGCCAAACTTTGTGTTGGATTCGATACTTTTGTGAGTTGATCTTATTTGGTAGTGGTTAGTTTGAAGAATCTGAAGGACTCCAAGTAGTTTATGTAAACTTTGTGTTACATTTATTATTTAGATTGCATTTGTATTTCTGTTTATCATTGGTTGAATGATGTACCAGACTTTGTGCTTGTAATCGTTCGTGCTATTGGATACTTTTGTTGGATGATCTACAAGACTTTGTTCTTGTAATCGTTCATGCTGTTCAAAGAATTGCTGCGTCTAAGAAGACTTTGTGCTTCTAGCGTGACAAACGGTACATCTACACAGATCCAACATTGAAAAAGCTACGGAATGACTTTGTGCCTTCGTGAGCTTTCCCTTTTTACTTTATTTGTTTGTTATTAATCACTTCTTGTATCTCTACACTTCGCTTTGATGAGATAGAGATATTGGTATTACTGCTAGTTGTTAGTTTTAGGTTATCAAGAATTGTGAACTTTCAACGGTGAAGCATTGTAAACATCTTCTCTGAAAAAAGAGAGAAGGATGAATGTAACACACCCCCCCCACTTCGTAAGTTTCGTATACATTTTGTAATTGTTTGTTTGATTTACTATCGCTTCTGTTAGCAGTAAGAAGGGCGCCTCCCCTTTCCGAGAGGAGAGATTCACATCTCACATAGCTGTGGTTGAAGTCCAAGTTGTGTAATCTTTCGAAAAGCTGATTACATAATTTTCACCCAACACCACCAAAAAGAGGTGAGGTGAAATTTTGGTAACATTCTGGTGATTTCTGCTAGGTGCTTGCCTGCTAAGCATGCTAGATTAGTTTCCTTGCATATCCATTAGGCATGGAGTCAATTCCTTTTGTCTCTTTCACGAATCAAACAATTTTGCAACTCAACAACAAACAAAACTGAAAGAAACTATCATGACTTTGTTTAAGATCTAGAGTTGGAAAACTGTACAACATCTGCACTTATTGAAAACACAACTGAACTGAAACTACTGTGCAATGAGCACTTATTAGCTTGAAAACTACCCTACCCTACACTACCCAGCAGTGGTAGTGCTCATACATGACCATTCATTGGTTGTGAGAAATAGCTTCTCCTCCTTATCAACAAAGGATGCTTCACTTCCTTACGATAAACCCAAAAGAGGTATGGAAATGATAAACATTTGATTAAATGTTGTAGAAAAGTTTGGAACATCATAAAAATCACACTTCCCTCATTTGATTGACTACCAAAGGTGTTATTTTTAGGAACATAGATAAGATTAACCTGTTGCTCCTAAGTTGCAATCACATGCTTTGGCACAATCATGACTTGTTGTAATTCTATAGACTCCTCTTTGGATAAATAGCTGATCGAACACCCTTTTGAGAGGATAACACTTGGCCTCTCACTACTGTCTTCATGCTTATACACTGCTGTCTTTCTATTTTGTTGATTAGGTTGCTCCATTTGTAGTGTAATATTTTCTTCCTTCTTTCTTGTTGTCTCAATTTCAATATGATCTGAAAGAGTTGGTTCACATTAATAAAATGAAGGAATGTTTGCTTCTTTGACTTGAACAGGTTGATCACATGTTGCTGGCTCATATAGTACTAGCTTATTATCTATGTTAGAACAAAACTTTTCTATGATGCTTGAAAACACATTCTCATCTAACTCATAATTGTGCATTAAATCCACATGAGTTTTATCATTTAGTTGTTCTGTACCAGGCATATATGCTATCATGCATGTGATATCCTCATTTTCATCAAAAATTTGAGGAAGTTCATCAAACAAATCAGAAATTTTTTGAGATTCACTTTGAATTTTCTCTACATAAACATGTTCAATTTTCTCTCATTTTCCATCTAAGCTTGAAACAAAGGATTCAAGATCATTCCAAAGCATGAAATATTTATGCATCACATGTTTAGTTAAGTTGTGAAATATTCAAAGGTATTTGTTGAGGACATTATGAGTTAAGCATGTTGCAGATCTCAGTTAGAATTATGATGTATCACCTCTTAGGATAGGTTTCATTCTAAGTTTCCTTCTATCCTTTTTCCCATCAAAGTCAATAGTTTTCTAGGAGGTATCATAAAGGAAGCCAACCTATAATCTGAAGGTCTACTTTCAACATAGGGTACCCACAACTTGAAAGTATTCCCATGTTTCATAGGATTTCAAAGCATCTTTTCTTTCACATACAGGTGCAATGTTTGTTGATAACAAGAACATCAATATTTAATTCTTGTATAGGGTATATAGGAGTATTAAGACACTTCCCTTAATTATATTTTGTCATTACTGGTATATAATACCAATGACAACCAAACACTCCTATTATGGATTATATACAAACACTTTCATAGAAAAGCATAAAGCGACTTCATTTCCTTTCCAGAGCAAATGATATGATTTCTTAATGCATGTATTCTCAAGCAGTTCAAACAAAACATTCAAATCTCATTCTTTCATAATTAAAGACAAATAAGAGAATGCTAGATCCTCATGCCTATAATACACTTAATCCAATTGATTGACTTAACACACAACCTTCCAACAATATCTTCCTAGCTTCACTTAACTCTCTCAAATCAATACTTCACTGTGAATCCTTTCTCAAGATAACAATATGCACTCACAAAGTAATTCACACCTCTCACATAAATACTCAAATCTCTTAGCATTTATAGCTCTCAGAATAATTGCAACATAATAAGTTTGTAGATAAGTGTGTCCCGAATGAGAGAACTAGCCTCTCTATTTATACATAAAATGGAGACTTTGTAGCCTATAGAAAAGGTATGTTAATTGACATCTCTCTCCATGCAAGTTGACTGATAACACATAGCTAAAAGGTGGAAAAAAACTAAATGTAATTCATCATAAAATGCCACAAATTGACCCTTCTATTTGACAGTAGCAAAAGAATAATTCAGAAGTGCTCATGTTAAAATCATGACAGTCGAATTGTAACCAAAATGGACTTCTACAGAAAATAGAACTTCATAATTTGGCGCCAAGTATGCAGCCGACCTCCTATTAATTTAGTGTGGTTATTCTCATTGAAACAGTCTATTGTTAATAAGCAACACCTTACTACGTCGACTTAGTCATAGCTTTTCTAAGAAATAGAGGAAAGATGAGTTGCTTTAGCGCATAAATGGTGCTTTGACCAGTTCTTGCGTTGCTGTTTACTTTTCCTAGTCCCAAGCATTCATTAATACTTTATGAGGTTGGCTTTATATTCTATCACTTTATATCTTAAATATAAGCATTCTAGGCTTGAGTAATTCATTTTTTAAATAATACTGACTCACTTCATAAGCATCAACTAAGGTTTACTTCCCAAACGTCTTTAATTGCTGCACAATACATTTGCATATAAATCAGCCTCTATCATATATCATTATATGTATTATTCGGCCTATAATACTTGCATAATATATATACAATTCAACCTCTATTTAATACCATGTATATATTTATGTATGTATGTATATATGTACATATACATATATATAAATCAATAAATAACATTAACACTATATTTATATATATATGTATATATATATAGATATATATATATATCCCATGTCAAACAAGTTTGTATAATTTGATATATAAATGCATATGATCAAGTTCGCATTCACATAATAATCATATCGATTGTATATATATATCCAGACACACATATACATATCGTTCAAAGCAATAAAGCAATAATCCATTCGATAATCGAACAAGTACGACTAAGTGATATATACATAATAATACAATATTCAAAATGATACTTATATATATATCGTGCTATATAATGTGCTATACATTTATAATAATCAGTCTTCATTTGTCAAATGAACCGACCTTATATATAAAAACAAACTATATATTATATATGTAATACCTATATATATAATATACACCTCTATGTAAGCATAATGCTTATGTGTATATATGTATACACATATATATACATACACACACATACACACACACATACACATATATATATGTAATTTCCATAGCAATACAATGATCAAATAGTCCATTCAATACTCAAATGACTATGACTATATGGTTATGTCCTCATATAACATCATATTAACATCTTTATATGTATATGCATAGTCATACATATGTTGACATACTAGTATGGACATCACATTATATCCGACATACATGTATATCGACATGTGCATATATATGCATAAAGGCATATATCTCAAACACTCATTCATCCATTCAATCAAGCATAGTAACATAGGGAAGAACTCATAAGCTCCAAACACATAAACATCATCCAAGAATGCACTCAATAGTAATCAAGACCCTTACTAATGCAAACACATCATGCTAAGGACGACTTACCAATTCCCACCACTATGACTTGTCTCAACCATTCTACTGTGAGTGTGTGTGTAAGCTCAGATAGGCATCATTAAGGGTTATTTGACCAATCAATTCTCTTGAGTGATACTCCCCCTCCACCTGGAGGATTGAACCTATCCCTGCAACCAACTTAGCACATTTACAATGGTAGTTAGACGTTCATAATAAATCCATATGCATCAACATATTCATATAGCAACCATTGTAAAAATATTTCCTCTTTCAAATCCATGTTAAGAATTTATCAACACTTTCACATAATACCTATTTCAATATTCCATTCTTTTAGCGAGCATATCAAAATCATGATTGCATTTACCATCCAATTTACTTGTGAAGGTAAAATTAAATTAGTAATAATAAGACGGGGTGTGACACTTTAAATTTGAAAAATACAAAAAATCAGTCATCTTGCATATCATTTACATAGCATTCATTTGCATTTGAAAATTGAATCAAAATTGTATATCAAATTAGGTGTTCTAGGTTATCATTTTGTCACATTTTCTACTTGTATTCCACATTGAATTCACAAAAAAATGAAACTAAAACTTGTTGTAACAAACTAGAATTTGGAAACTACTAAAAATCACTCCGAAATTTGTAAGAAAATGTTTTAAAACCCTCACCTAGGACCCATTTTCCCTTGGGAAAATGAGTCTCTAATCAGGGTCACATTCTGATTTTGTAGGCATTAAAACATTCATTTCTGCATTTTTGTTTACTTCTTTCAGATTTTTATTTTTGTTTGTAGAATTTTAGTTTTATTAATTCAATCATATGTAGCTTCATTTGATATATTTAGTGCATTGTGTGATTGCAAAATTGCATTTACAAGAATTCATTTCAGATTTTTGCATAGTGTAATTAGAAAATTACCTTGTTTAGGACTTGAAAATTGCATTTATATATTACAAATTCTAGGTCATTACATTGCATTTTATCCTCTTTCCATTTTGGGTTGGCATTGAGTTTGTGAATCTTGTATGAGCTTTACAACTTGGTGTCCTATTAGCAATACTATTGTGAGATGTAGTTTGAGACTCATGTCATCCCACGATACATTCACCATGGATCTTGGGTTTTCTAACTCTTTCTAATAGTGTTGATAATCAACCCCCTATGGATCATAACATGCATACCTCATTCCTAATGACTTCCTTACCTACAACCAATGTGCATGATGTTAACAATACCATCCCTACCATAACTAGTTGTACTCAAGCTTTGAGGTATACTCAAAGCCAAGGTGGAACTTCAATTCCTCCTCCTACAATTCCTCTCTATTCCTACATACACTAGTATGAGCATGTTAGCACAACCATTCAGCCCACTAGCAAAGTCAACACTTCCTTAGGTATTTCCATAGGGAATCCTTCTAGCTTTGTGCATTCAAATCTCATATCTCCTCAATCATCTCCCCTTACAAAACTACAATTCACTTTCCCTCCACAAACATACCACTCCACCTTATTCCCCTCCATCTCATAATACCAACAATGATCCAATCATTAACACACTTTTGCAAAACATGGTATCCCTTCAACAACAAATCACAACCCTAAATCAAAACAATGGAAAACCTTCACAATACATCAAAACCAATCTGTTATCCTTGGAGATATTGAGAACACAAATGCCACAAGGTATAGAAGTTCGCATATTCAAGAAATATGGTGGGAAAGGAGATCCTGTTAGCCATGTTTATGCTTACACGACCCTATGTAGTGATTTTATTTTTGAAGAAAAACTCTTGGCTAAACTCTTCCCTAGATCCTTGAAAGATACTGATTTAGATGGTTTTTCTCTTTACCGAACAACTCAATAAATGCATTCAATGAGCTTATTGATTACTTTTACAACCACTTCCACATTCACATGAGTCCCAAGATGACCCTAGCTTATTTAATGAAATGTAAACAAAAGGATGATGAGAAAGTCACTAATTTCATAACATGATATCAAATGTTTTATTCACAAGTAAACATTAATATTCCTGATGGCAACCTTCAAAGAATGTTTATTTCCAACTTCCAAGCCAAAATTGAAACAAATTTTGAAATGATGAGATTTCCCTCCTTCACATAGTTATGTACAACCCTTTGTGATTATTAGAATTTAGTTAGTAGTCATGATGTGAAAAATCCACCTAACCATCCTGAAAAGTCTGAATCCGTACCTCAAAATAGTTACCAACCTTTCAAGAAATAGAATAAGGGATTTTTACAACTTAATTCCCCTCAACCAGATCAACAAGTTGATAACCAAGTGGCTGCCATAAAGACGAAAAATCCTTTTTCCTTTGGTGATAGGAATAGAAAATTTACCCCTCTACTTGATACCCTTCATAATATCATGCCACAACTCGTGAACAAGAAAATGATTTCCTTACCTCCTATCAGAGCTCCTGATCCTAATAAACCATTACCCTCAAACTATAGATCAAACTCTTATTGCCACTATCACCAACAAAATGGACATGATACAAAATATTGTAAGCGTCTTAAACATCTTGTGCAAGACCTCATTGATTCTAATAAACTTTAAATTGGAGGTCTGAACGATCAAGGTAATAAGTCCATAGCTCTTCCTAACCAAAACTTACAAATCTTTACAAATCCCATGCTGAAACACACTATTTCATTTGTCAAAGATAGTGAAACAAGTAATGATGTAATGAATGTTGATATAGATGATGAAAACACAAATGATAACAATGAGGAAGAAATGATTAGAATGGTGTCATTTATTGAAGCTAAACCTCGTAAGGTCTCAACCAAAATTCCCCTTGATATTGCTTTCTCACAAAATGACATAATCAAACATGCACCCGATGGTCCTCTTTACATAGCTCAAAGAATCAATAATAAACCTACTAATGGGATATTAATTGATCTCGTCTATGTAGAGAATGTGATTACTGAAGAATTCCTATTTGTGCATGAACTTTCTCAAGAAATATATTAAAGATTGAAAGCATGGATAAAAACACATAATGGTTTTGGTTGCCCTACGATTGGCTTGATAAATCTCCCTCTAAAGGTTGGACATAAAACATTAAATGACTCATTCACCACCATCCCATCGTTAGACCAATTTCATGTAAAGTTAGGATATCCATGACTTCGCTCCATGAACATCATCTCGTCGCTTGTGCATAAATTTTTAAAATTTCCCTTTGGAAATGAAATATTTACTATGCATCATAGTGGCTTTAATCCCTTGTCTTCCCATGGGAACTTTTCATTGGATTTCTTTTGGCCTGAGCCTATTGAACCTATTAGACCCCATGAAGACTTTTTTTTCAAAGCATACCAAAATTTTAAGGTAAAGCACATAGTAGAATTATCCCTTAGAAATATGCCTCAATCCGTTATTGAACCACCTATCCTTGACAAAACCATGATTGAACCAAAAGTTCTTCCAAATATCGAAGAGAAACCTATTACAAATCCTCCTACCATTTTCTATAAGAGACCACAAGACAATCAAAACAATCATGTTGTGCCTCCTAAAATAAAACAAGTTTACAAAGCCAAATAGAAAGTGGTTGAACAACCTCCCATGGTTCCTTCCATTCCTCCCCTAGGGGAAGAAAAGAAACCTATGGTTGACAAACCTGCTCCTACACAATCACAAATTGACAACATATTGAGAAGAAATCGAAATGCTAGAGAGAGTAGGTGTAGACTTTGTGCTATTGCTTGTGTGTTACAAACTAAAGAAGAAAAGAGCAACAAAAATAATCAAAATTTAAACCTACCTGCAACAATGCATGATGACTCTATACCTTTTCTGCAACGTTAATAAGAACCTTCCAGAGACATTATCATTTGGCCTCCTATTGTGATTAATTTATATGATGACAATGATATTGAAAATATTGATGAAAAAGTGTAGAATGAGTTGAATTCATTGTATCCTCTTTTATGAGCTTAAATGAAAATTATCCTAAAAAGAGTGTTGAACTTGGTGAGTGTCCTAGTGTAACGCCCGTCGTGCAAACCCCAGAGAACACACACAATGCAAATAAATTTTTTTTTTTTTAAGAACAATTTAATTAAACATGCAAATATCATTAAACCGTAATCACATAACACATTACATATCATTAACACACTTAGTTCTCTGTGGCACGCGAGGTTACTTGGCAACACAAAACATAAATAAAGATAAAGATTACAACATAACCATTTATTTTATAATAACCATAAACAATGATACATTCAATAACCATGATGCAAGTATAATAAACATCACATAATACATCCATAATAAATCTCTTAATAAAGATACAAATAATCCTAACTATTACATCATTGTTTTAAAGTTACATTACAATCTCTGGATAAATGAATTACATTGAATTTCCCGACATGGGGATTGATACAAGAATAATGAAATCTAAAATACGAATGTATACTGGTACAACTCCACTGCGGAAATGCTGAGAAGAAAAGATGCTAATGGGGAACCCAACGGGTGCGGAGCACATTCCACCCAACCATGTGAATTACAAGTAACTCACCCCCCGTGCTTAGAGGTGACGAGGAAGAAAACCCGACCATGAATGCCATATCGACTCAACAACCACATAGTACAAAAACAAGACAACTTCAAGGCATACTATGAACAACCATCAATGATCGCAAAATCACATAACAAGTTAAAACTATGAAACTCATCACAATTAACAAAATATCACCAATGGTACAAGAAACTAAATACAATCATAAACCAAATTCACAAGAATCAGAAACAACATAAAGACACAATATCCAGAGGCAACTACAAACAAAGCTCAAGGGTGTCAAGTGGAGAGTGTCATCGCATAGCTCTCATGGGATTCTCCTGGCCCTTCCTCCAACTAAGGCACCGACACCCATCTATGGATCTCCTGGCCCTTCCTCCTAACTGAGGTGCCGACACCATAGGGTAGCTAATGCGGAGCCAATAATCTCTCATGAAGATGAGACTATGACTTTTTCGACCACGGCCTTCTCAGTCTATCACTAGTCTATGGTAGCCCTAATGTATAGATGAGGAATCTTTTTTTTTAAATTATCTTGTGTGTTTTACTACCCATCCCCTAAATTCTATTTTTAGGTTATCACTTGTTTAACTACTCTTACGTGGGTTCCCCTGAGCACTTCCTCCTTCCGAGGCGCCGACGCCCACGAAGAGCCACTCTCCCTATGACCCCTAACATAAATCAAAACTAGGCAAGGGTTGAACTATAACATAAAAGCATAATACTCAAAAAAACTCATGCGAGGCATTAACCCTCTCGCGATAACTCATAACCAAAAGTCTTAACAACCATTCAACCCTTCCTAACGTAAACCATTAAGTTTCAATTCCAAAAGTATAACCAAGACGAGAAACATTCTAAAATAACAAGCCTCAAGAACAAGAATTCACAAACAAACAATGGTTCCCACATCGACAAAACTAAATGATAACCATTTCGAACAAGAACTCGAAACACATTTAAAAAGTACATCAAACCATTCACAAAAAGGTTATCAGGTTCCAATCACCAAATATAACGAAATACAGTTTCCTCGATAAAATTCCACAACAATGGATCAAGACAAGATCTAGTTTAAATTATTTGTTCAACCAATAAAATAATACCCTTCCAAACATAATAGCAACAAATATCAACTTCAAGAGTTTAACCAAAACAAGAATAACATTCAAAGACTAATACATGCCTCTAGAACTAAGGTTCACCCCAACCATAATTGTGTTCATAAAAAAACAAGGTTCCCACATCAATACGCTAAAACCTTAAAATAACAATAAAGAAATAACCAATCAATTTTATCAAAATTCCACAAAGCAATAAACAATACACTATCCTTACCCACGCACAAGTATCTCGGTACAAATCTAAATAATACAATTTGTTTAATCCACACACAATTAAATCATATAACCAAGTCCAACCTCCTACTAAAGAAATTTTAACATGAAATTAATAATTCAAGAATATCACATTTCCAAGAATAACTTACCATGGCATCCAAAATAAGTATATCTTTATTCATATAAATTTATTTTAATATAATTTATTAGTTATCTTAGAGTTAATTAATTTTCTTCACAATTAGTTCCTATAAGAACAAAATATACCTACACAAATATATATATATATATATATATATATATGATTACCTAAATATATATATAACTAAAATATATTAATAACCAACTAGAAATTATATATATAATTAACTATATATATATAAGATTTTAAAGAGGCAATTTTAAAAAGCAACATAAAAAAAAGGGACACAAATCGCAGTTAACACTGCCAAAGGGACTGCACAGTAGTCCGTAGGACTGTTGTGTGTGGTAGTCCATGGATTGCTACGCACAGCAGTCTATGGACTGCTGTGCCAGTGTCCGCGGGCATGGGGAGAGGGGGAGGTAAGGCCTCCGCCGTCCTTCCCCTCAACCCTTAACAAAATACTTTTAAATAATTTTTTTTTTTGGTTTAAACTTTTTCTTTCCATTTCGATTCATAGAATTTTATTTTTTTATTATACATTTCGAAACACGAAAATCTTAAATTTAAAACCAATGATATATATCTAATATATATATATATATAAATATATATATATATGTATATTTATGTATTTAATTAAAATAGTTACACAACCACAAAGAACACAATTTTCTGTGTAAAAACTAAATAGCATATATTTACAATATATATATATATATATTATTGATTATCAACATAATATTTCAAAACCATTTAAAATAAAATAAAAAGATTGATCCTTTTCCCACAGTAAATTAATAGAGAGAAATTGGGCATTTTCAACGGAATTCGACTGAATTATCTTTTCGTTTGCTTGCAATAAAACAAAACGATTTCGAATTTAAAAAGAAATTTTCATATAATGAAAACCTAATGATTTATTTATTTTCTTTTTACAAACTAAATCATTTAAATCTAATTCTCTGAACATTTCTTTTACAAACAAGGATTGATTTAAATCACATTTCTATTCTTTTTACAGATTCAAAACAATCAAGAAGAGAGAGGGTGGAACCTGGAGTCTTGCGCTCTCAAAAATCTGATGTTGACTGCCTGAATCCGATGGCCTCTACACAGAGCTTCTTGTTTCAGCTTCAAAATCTCCTCTACAAAAATTTCGTGCTCGAACTCGAATCCGTTCCTTTGTTCAAAAGACTCTCCAGAACAATACCAACAAAAGATTGCAAAACCCTTTCTAAAACTCTCCTCAAAATATAGCAAACAAAAGATTGAAATATATTTCCTGAAAACTCTAGAAGACTCAACAGTATAGAACCATTAACTTGCACCACTTCTGACTCAATAATCCTCCGTCTCCCAAAAACTTACAAAATTCTTAATTAAATAAAAGATATTCTCAATTTCTTCCAAAAACTTTAAAAAAAATCAAAAATAAAAGAAACTAATTCTTTAAAAGCCAGCTTTTTAATCAGATCTGTATTCTTATTCGTCTTCACAACTTTTTCATTCTTTTATTTGTTTTATTGTTTTAATTTCTATTTTTACCCCTTTACTTGCACATCACATTACCTATTTAATTTAAATAATTTATTCCAATAATTATCCTCCGCCAGATAATTGATTAAAATAATTAAAACACATTTAATATTTAATCATCATTTAATAGAAGCACATGACTTTCAAAAATAATTAAAAACATTTAAATATTTAAATAGAATTTAATCTAACATTAAAATAAACAATTATTTCAATCACTTAAATAAATAAATCATAACTTATAAAATGCCACCTTAAATAAGATATGACAAAACACATAACACAAAACACAAATGATGACAATTACACAAAAATGAACAATACCAAACAAACAAAACGGTCTGGCATCATGGGACGGGATGACTTCATCGTCACCTCTATTTCAACATTTAACCGTTGGGCTATTGGTGCTCGCCCTGTCCTGCCGAAGCAGGTGGAATCGAGACTTGTACCTGCAAATCCTACATACAAACGAAGTTGTGTACATGTGCATACATATATATAAAATCAAAGCATTAAATCAAAGCATTGCATTGTGAGAAGGAATCGCAGCATAATAGAGCACTCACAAGCAAGTGATGCTACATTGTCCTTCATCACCTATATCCTAACAATTATGATTTAACTGATAAAGTAGCATTTCTAAACTAACAATTCATCTCATGACATAATTCATTAAATCATTGCATCATAATATAATTCCAAAAATCAACTAACATCACCAACCACAATGTCATATGAAATAATCAAATCCTTAAGTAAATAAGCATAATCACCAACAGTCTACTAATCAAACCACCAAACCAAACAATAATTGTATCATCACAATCACAAGTAGCAAACGAATGCATAGAAAAATAATAAATCCAAACAGTAAGAGGAGGGGTACTACACCTAGTTCGACACTTGTTGTTGTCTCTTTGGCTAGTTGTCTACCTTTTGTATATATTGATCGAGATTGGGATGCAGATGAATTGATATGGGTTGAATCGCATGTGCCTTACTAGTCTTTTTCTTTGTTTTCTTTTTCATATTTATTTGATTGCATGTGCATAATGTGATCCCCCATACTGTTTCATTTGATGTATCTCTCTCTTTGTGTATTCCTCTATTTTTACCTACATTCTTCTCTATGTCGTAAACATTTATCTTTTCTTGTCTTGTGTTTTCCTTTTGGGGATGACGCAAGGCATCGAGACATTTAGGTATCTTCCATGTTGACACGAAAGTCTTTTTCTTTGTTTTTTCTCTTTATGTGTCATTCTTCCAGTTCTATGAGTATTTAAGGAATGATGAAATTTTTGAGCTCTATAACAATATTGTAGCAAAGATATATTGACCCCGAATCCATAGATCCCTTATAAATTTTTTGGGGAAAACCCTCCCTCCTTTTTCATGAAATAGCTTTAGTTTGGAAACATGACTTGGCATAGGGATTTCCAAGTAAAGATCTCATGTCTTAGGATTGAACATTGGCTACTTTAAAGCAATTTCTCATAGCAATGGTGTTAGCAACCGCTTTAAAGTGGGGGCATACATCGATAATATCTTTCAAAATTTCTTATGTTTCATGGTGCAATTCTCTTACTTGTGATGCATCCTTTTCTTGGTGGTTTCATTGGGTTTGATGTCCTCCAAGAGTGTGATATTTCTTAGTGTACAACTTTCCTCTTAGTAGTGATGCGACACACTACATTCAATAAGTTGTGAATCTTTTACTCTTGATTTGTTCTCTCTTGGAGACATTAGGCACGATGTTCCCTAAGAAGAAGACCTTACATGAACTAAGCAAGATCCCTTTGAAAAAAAACCTTATATATAAATAAGGTTGATAAGTTTTTATCATAACACAACTTTCTGACCTTGTGATGCTCAAACCCTAAATTCAAGGCCACCCAGCACAACACACCTCGCTTTCATGTGGAGCCTTGCATTGTGGCACCTTATTGAAGTTATCAGAGGGATAGCTTTGGTATGGTTATTATGATGAGAAGATGACACAAAGGCATGACTTTCTCATTGTATGGTGACAACCTATAGACCTAGCATGAATTTCTCACTAAGCCACTTTATTGGAAGACTCACCTAGTGGACACCATGAAGTTCTGCTACCTCGAATTGAGCACAAACTGAAAGCTTAGATGTGTTCCACATGATGTTGGACAGTCTAGGCTTGATCTTCTTGGTCTTTGATGTTGTATGATTGTGTATCTTTGTTATTGTTGCATACATAAGTTTCTTGAATGTCTACTTTAGTGTGAGTTTGACATGGGGTCATACTCTCACTAAAGTGGGAGAAAAATGTAGTGTAGGAAAAAGTATCCCTTTTTCACACTTAATTTTGAAATAATTAATAATAAAATGAGCTTAATTATGCCTTAATTTAGTGTTGTAATATGTCTTTTATATTCACATTAATTTTAGGGCCATTTTTAACTAAATGGACTTAATTGTGCCTTATTTTTTATGTTGTAAGGTGTACCTTTACACTTTCACATTAATCTAAGGATTTATTAATTGATTGAGCTTAATTTGCCTTAATTGGCCCCTTTAATTCAAATCCAAGCCTAATTAAATGGAAATTTTGAGGGATAAAACCCGACATTCATAAATGCCATTACACAACACTTAAATTTGGAAGATGTGTGTCCTAGGTAAGTGACCTAGGATCCATTCTCCCTATGGTGAATGGGTCCTCACTTAGTTCTAGGACCCTATTTTTACATAATGTTTAACACTGACTGATGTGTGTCCTAGGTAATTGACCTAGGACCCATTCGCCCTATGGTGAATGGGTCCTAACTTGGACCTAGGACCCCTCTTTTAAATATGTTTTTGGTGGAATTTTAATGATTTCAAGTCCATAATTCAATGTCATCTTGTGATATTTGAATTTCTGGAATTAATGTTAAGATGCATATAAATACAAGGCTATTTCACTATGTTTCATCCCATAAATTTATAAGCAATCAAGACTACTTTCACAAGAGAAATTTAAGAGCATTGAAGAGCGATTTCAAGGAATTCAAGGGTAGATTTATTGAAGATTATTGCAGCAATCAAGATTCATATTGTCATATCAAAGATGTATTGCATCATGCATGTTGCTTGAGCTAATATGGTGATGTAGTGTCCAATATCTATTCAAGCATTCAAGGACATTGTTTCAAGTCAAGTTTCATGATCAAGATCCTCATCCATTGAAGCTAATTCATGCAAAGTTTCAGATTTACAAATCCAAGGTTCAAATAAGGTTTGGTGAGTTGTTACATAGTGTTTTTCATTCATCATTCCTTCATGTTTCACTGTTTCATTTCAAGGTTTAATTACCAAAACGGGGTTTGACCAAGTAGAAAAATAACATTTTTCCTCTTTTGGATGCGTGATTGTAGATTTGAGGTTGAAGATCCTTTGAAGAGAAAAATTCATGAAAGTTGCAAAGTTTTCAAAGTTGCAAGAAAAGTTGTCAAATCATGGAAACTCCTCTACAAAATTTATTTTTGACTATTTGATAGTGAACACATGGAATATGAGACCTAGTAGAATAGAACCTAGAAAGCATTTTTTAGAAACCCTAGCCAAGACCCATTCACCAGAGGGCGAATGAGTCCTCAATGCACTTCAAAAGGTGACTTTTGGTGAAAGGTACACAACATTCTCCCCTTTCCAAATTTTCCTTTTGATTACTTTCCATTAGATTTTATTACTGTTCTATATTTGCACTTTGTAGCTTGTATTTTGAATGAAATAAGGAAAATAGGTCCTTTCTGGTTCATCAATCCTATTTTGGTGAACCTCAACCACCATTTTTTTTTGTTTCATTTGCAAACACACATATAAGAGAGAAAAAAGTTTGTTTTGGGTGAATAGTGGTCTGCCTTGGTCAAACCCCGTTTTGGTAATCAAACCTTGAAATGGAATGAAACATGAAAGAGGGAATGAAGAATGAAAAAAGATATTTTACCACTCAACACACCCTTGATTGAAACTTTGATAATGGATATCTTAAGAAGTCTTCAACTTGCATGAAATGGCTGAATTTGATGTGGATCTTGAAACTTGAATCTTGCTTGAAACAATGCTTTGAATGCTTGACTTTATCATGAAACCTACATCATAATGTTAGCTCCAAAAACATGCATGATGCAAGAATACTTTGACATGATTAATGGATCTTGAATGCTGCAATAAAACTCTAATATTTTTGCTCTTTAATGCCTTTGATTGCTCTTGAAATGATCCAATAATGCTCATAAAATTATCTTAAAAGTTCTAGGTTCTTCTCCTAAAAATTCTAGGTGAAACATAGTGAAATAACATTGTATTTATAGGTATGTATCCTTGATTTTCTGAAATTCAAATATCACAAGCTGACATTGAATTATAGATTTGAAATCATTAAAATACCACCAAAAGTATAATTTAAATTTAGGTCCTAAGGTTTAGGGAGGACTCATCCCCCCATGGGCGAATGGGTCCCGTCCATAAACCTAGGACACATATTACTCTTTGTGAAGTGTTATGTTTAGGCATTAATAAATGTCGGGTTTCCCCCTTAGAAAATTTATTTAAATAGGCTTGGAAAGTGAATTAAAGGGCCAATTAAGGTATAATTAAATTTAATTAATTAAGAGGGCCTAAATAAGTGTGTAAATGTAATAAGGTACATTTAAAAACACTAAATTAAGGCAATATTACTTACAATTTAAAATAGGAGGACCCAAACAAGTGAGAAAATTGTTATCATGGAATCTAGCAGTGCTCGATTCATGGATAACCCCCCTACGAAACTTGTCTGTTTCCTAGGATTTGTGAAGTTCAAGTACGCATAACGAAGTGATTTTCAAGCCACCTCAAAATGCGTTCAAAGTCTCGAATAGTCAATTCAAGCATTCCCCCATGTTCGCCTCGCAGAGACCTTCGAAACGAGCTCCTTCGCGAAGTCTCACTGTTCGTACTTAGCGAATTATGAAAAATGCAGTGGCACTGAAAAAGTGCGCTCCTGCCCTGAAGCCAAATTTGGCTAAGTCTGAAAAGTGCAAGGGCGCTAAAATTTAGTGCCCCTGCATGAAGTGACTTTTTCCAAAATGTAATAGCTCTAAATTTTAGCGCCATTACACTTTTTCCTGACACTTAAACTTTTTCTGGCCTTGGCGCGTTTCTTCATCTTTTTCGTGTTTTTCGTCAATCGTGCCACTTTCGTGCCTAAATTTATTGCTCGACTTGAGTTAGGTTTTCGATTTTCTCTTTTTCTTAAAGGTGATTTAATTTGCCATTTTTATTGTTATGATTTTGTTCTTCCTCTCTTCATGTTGGGCGAGTTTTCTTCAAACTGCAAATACGTTTTTTGAGTTTTTCGACATCCCTCTCCAGCGTTTTTCGTGTTTCATCTTTGTAAGTTGTTACCCTTGCTTTCTCTTTATTCCCCAATTTCAATGGCAACTCCATGCAGACAAACATTGCCAACTTAGAGCGCCATTTCCATTCATCCCTACATTTGTTTTACCAAAAAAGTGCTCAAGATGCTGAAGCGCCAAAATTTAGCGCCATGGCATGTTGAAAATACCAGAATAAATTCTAACTCTGAAAAGTGCAAGGGCGCTAAAAATTTAGCGCCCCTGCATCAAAGACTGAAATCTCCAAAAATGTAAGGGCGCTGAATTTTAGTGCCCTTACACTTTTCACAATCTTTTTCCAGACTTAGCCAATTTTTGACTATGGCATTATTTTTCGCACCTTTGCACTTTTCTTCCAGACTTAGTCATTTTTTGTGCAATGGTGTTGAATTTTAGCACCTTTACACTTTTGGAAGTTTTTATCTTAGTCTCTTCAAACTCGCTCTATTTCCATTCCGGACCCCGTTTCTTTGCTCCCGCATCATTTTCCGTGCCTAGTTGCTCGTTTCACACTTGCTCAACATCATTTCTCGCTTCCTGCTTCCCAATGCTGCTTTTTCTGCTAACGCCTGTTGATTCACCATCCTTGCAGTTTCTCTCCAAATCTCGTCAAGTGATCCCAAAGGTGACGTCCTTTGATCTTGGTTCTTCCAAATAAAAAGTTCATGCAGGAGACCAGGAAGAAGTATGAAGACTCCGCGCCCAAGCAAAGAAAAATGAAGAAGCTTCCTGTTCTCCGATGTTAGACATTTCCGGTGCATCCTTTTATGCATCTTGTAAATATTTCTCGACATTTTCGAATGTCATTTTGTAAAATGTAATTACACCAAGTTCGAAGATGTAATATTTTCAAAACAAATTACACTTTGACTTTGGTCAAAGTTAGGTGAGATCTCCTAAAATCACTCACCTAACTTTCCTTAATTTTCTCAATCTCTTTCCTAATTTTGCTCATCCCTCTTTCTATATAATGTGAGGGATTTTCATTGTAAAGGATCTTTTAGCCTTTTGCAACGAAGTGCTGCCCTTTTGTAAGCAAATTTGTGAAACTTTGCGTTCATGCTTTGTGAATGAGATTCGATTAATAAAGAAAAGGATTGCAAGCCAAACTTTGCGTTGGATTCGATACTTTTGTGAGTTGATATGATTTGGTAGTGATTAGTTCGAAGAATCTGAAAGACTCTAAGTGGTTGATGTAAAATTTGTGTTACATTCATTATTTAGATTGCATTGTTATTTTTGTTTATCATTGGTTGAATGATCTACAAGACTTTGTGCTTGTAATCATTCATGCTCTTGCATGTTCTTGTCGAAGGATCTACAAGACTTTGTGCTTGTAATCATTCGTGCTGTTCGAAGAATTGTTGCGTCTAAGAAGACTTTGTGCTTCTAACGTAGCAAACAGTACGTTTACACAGATCCAACACTGATAAAGCTACGGAACGACTTTGTGCCTTCGTGAGCTTTCCCTTTTTACTTTATTTTGTTTGTTATTAATCACTTATGGTATCTCTACGCTTCGCTTTGACGAGATAGAGATATTGGTATTACTGCTAGTTGTTTGCTTCAAGTTATCAAGAATTTTGAACTTCCAACAAGTGAAGCATTGTAAACATCTTCTCTGAAAAAAGAGAGAAGGATGAATGTAACACACCCCCCCCACTCCGTAAGTTTTATGTACATTTTGTAATTACTTGTTTGATTTACTATCGCTTCTGTTAGCAGTAAGAAGGGTGCCTCCCCTTTCCGAGAGGAGAGATTCACATCTCACATAGCTGTGGCTGAAGTCCAAGTTGTGTAATCTATCGAAAGCTAATTACATAATTTTCACCCAACAAAAATGTAAAGGGGTACATTTTTTTATACTACATTTAGCTCCCACTTTAGTGAAAGGATGACATTGCATCAAACTCACATTAAAGTAGATAATCAGGAGAGTTCTAATTGCATAATCATTGGAAGGATAAGATAAAAAAGATCAAGGAAGGTGGTCAAGTCCCCACGATCTAAGATCTCATGGAAAAACCAAAAAAGGCGCAAGGAGACACATGCCTATGTTAAACATATATGTATGTAGCAATGATATACTCAATCATGCAATGCCAAAGACTCAAAGAAAAAAAGAAAAAGAAAAGGAAAAAAGGGTAGATCAAGCCTCGAATGTCCAACGCGATGTGGAACATGCCTTAGTTGTTTTTCCAAAAACATTTACAAGTGGAACCCACTGTCTACTATGAAAATAACAACATGATCACATAGGCTAGTGAAACTCTGGTTGTGCACTAGGTGAGCCTCCAAGTGTGGAAAATGAGAATATTATTAGGCTTCCATACCATACCAAAGTTATACCTTTGATAACTTTAATAAGGCACCACACAATATGAACTTTGAGCTCCACAAGCCTTAGCAAGCTGCATTATGCTAAACATTTATGAACAAACAAGGCTCCACAGGCAATCAAAATGCGTTATGCTTGGTGGCCATAAAAATTGTTGAAACTATGAGCTTCATAAGGTTTAGCAAGTTGCATTATGCTAAAAAATTATAAAAAAATGCAAATAGGATAAGACATGTTCAAAGGGATTTTTCTTAGTTCATGCAAGGTTTCCTCTTAGGGAACATCATGCCTAATATCTTGAAGAGAGGAAAAGTCTAGGATAAAATATTTGCAACTTAGGGAATGCAATGCGTAGCATCACCACTAAGAGGAAAGTCATATTCCAAGATAGATAACACTCTTGGAGGAAATCAAACCCAATGAATCCACCAAGAAGAAAACACATCACAAGAAGTAAGAAGATCATGCAATGAAATATGAGAAAATTCCAAAGATCTCAAAAAATGATAATGCCAATGTATGCCCCCACTTTAAAGAAATTGCTAACACCTCATTGTGTGTAATTACTTTAAAGTAGAAAATGATAAATGCTAACAATAAATAAGACATAAGATATTTTTTGGAAAGCCCTATGCCAAGCATATGTTTCCAAATGAAGCTACGTCATGAAAAGGAAGGGGTTTCCCCCAAAATAAAATATCAAAATCACATAAGCGATCCACAAATTTGGGGTTTGCATGTCTTTGCTACAATGATATTATAAAGCTTGAAAATGTCATCATTCCCCAAATAACTCACGGAACTTGAAGAATGACACATAGAGAGCGAAAACAAAGAAAAATCTTTTCGAGTCAATATCCAAAACAAACCTAAATGTATGGAAACGTTGCGTCATCCCCAAAAGGAAAACACAATAAAAGATAAATGTTTACAAAATATAGAAGAATGAAGGTACAAATAGAGGAATGAACATGAAGATACATCAAACATAACAATACGGGGGATCGCATTACATACATGCAATCACAAAAAGGAAATGAAAAATAAAACAAAGACAAGACTAGTAAGGCACATACAAGTCAACCTATAGTAGGTCATCCACATCCCAATCTTGTTCATCATATGTGGAAGGCGGAAAAATACCCAAAGGGACAACATCAAGCACACCAAACTAGGACAATCACCAATCTTAGCATGCAGTGAAACATTCTTTGTAGAAGGATCATCACAATTTTTATCGTTTAAGCTCATGGAAGAGGAAAACAATAGATTTATCTCATTATGCACTTGTTCATCAATCTTTGTAATTTCATTATCATCATCCAAGTCAATCACAATAGAAGGTGTAATGGTAATATCCATAGGAGGTGCTTGTTATTTTCAAGATTTAGGAGTTTCTTGTTTCAACGAAGGTGGAGAAGCATCATGCATTGCTTGAGGTAAGTTTGGATTTTGATTTTCCATGTTGTTCTTTTCTTCTTTTTCTTGTAAGAAATGAGCAATAGAATGATTCCTATGCCTATGCTCTTTAGCATTTCAGTTTCTTTTTGTTTGATTTTCAAGTTGTGATTGTGTAGGAGCAGGTTTATCAACCATAGGTTTATTTTCTTCTCTTAAGGGAGGAACACAAAGAACCATTGGAGGTTTTTCAACTACTTTCTCTTTAGCTTTATAAACTTGTTTGATTTTAGGAGGCACAACGAGATTTATTTTGTTATCTCGTGGTCTCTTATAGGAAATGGGTGGAGGATTTGCTATGTTTTGGTCTTGGTTACTTGGAAGGGATTTTGGTTCAATCATTATCTCATCAAGGATAGGAGGTTCAATTGTGGGTTGAGGCATATTGCTAAGGGATAATTTTGTTATGCAATTTTCCTTTAAAATTTTTTGATAGGATTTGAAAAAGAAGTCCTCACGAGGCCTAATAGGTTCCATAGGTTCGGGCCAAAAGAAATCCAATTAGAAATTCCCACAAGAAGACACAAGATTAAAGGCAATATGGTGCATAGTAAAGATCTCATTGCTAAATGGAAACTTTAAGAATTTATGCACAACTGACGGGACAAAATTCGTGGAGTGAAGCCATGGATAACCTAACTTCACACGAAATTGGTCCGGAAATGGTATGATGAAAAATGAGACATGTAATGTTTTTGACACAATTTTTAAAGGAAGAGTAATCAAACCTATCGTAGGGCAAGCAAAACCATTATGTGTTTTGATCCATTCTTTCGGTTTTTCATAAGTATCTTGATACAACTCATGCACAAATAGGAATTATTTAGTGATCATATTCTCTACACAAAGGGGATCAATTAAAATCCCATTAGTAGGCTTGTCATTAATTCTTCCAACTATGAAAAGAGCACCATCAAGTGCATGTTTGATTATGTCATTTTGTTAGAAAGTAATGTCAAGTGGTATGGCCCTTATGAGGTTGAAGTTCAATGAAGTTGATAGAATGATTTATAGTGTTTTTTTCTTGATTTCTTATGTGATTTTGCAAGAAGTGATGAAGGCCAAACACCATTTCTAGTCCTTATTTAGTTTTAAGTAAATATCTTATGTTTTGTATCATAGAAACTACATTAGTGGTGATGGGTTCAAAACTTATAGAGTTTTGTGATTGTTCTTTAGAATTCTTCATCCATTTTCTTAAGGTTTTCATGAGGGAAATTAGCAAACATTACATTAACATCAGTCACATTAGGCATAGGTAGGGAAGTCATAGGAAATGAAATATTAAGGTTATGATCCATAGTGGGTTGACAAGTGTCAACACTATGAGTGAAAGAGAAACCGAAGATCCATGGTGAATGGTGTATTGCGGTATGACATGAGTCTCAAACTACATCTCACAATAGTATTGGAAATAGGACACTGGGTTGTGAAGCTCATACAAGTTTCACAAACCCAAGGTGCACCCAAAATGGATAAGAGGTGAAATGCAATGAAATATTGTAGAATGTAAAGTGCAATGCAATAAGAAATTTTCATATTTCAAACAAGATAATTTTTTGATTATGCTATGCAAAAACCTAAAAAATGATGTCTTTTAAATTCAATTTTGAACTCAAACAATGCACTGAATTTGATAAATTATGCTTAATATGATCAATTTGAGATAATAGAAATTCTATAAACTATAACAACAAACTAAAAACAACAATATAGAATGTAGAAACAAAGATTTTAATGCCCAAAAATGTAGGGAAAAGCCCTATTTAGGGACTCATTCACCCATGGGAAAATGGGTCCTAGCTCAGGGTTTTGAAAAATGAATTTACATATTTCTGAGTTGATTCTTATGGTTTTCAGATTTTGGATTGAGACAGGTGGTTACAATTTTGAATTTATATAAAATTAAGTCTAAATGCAAATGTAAAATAGTGCTAAATGATAAACTAGGAGACCTAATTTGAAATGCAATTTTGATTCAATTTCCAAATTTAAATGAATGATGATGCAATAGTATGTAAACACTATGCAAAATGACTTATTTTTGTGAATTTTCTTGATTTTAAAGAATGAAAAAATACAAACCTAAAAAAATAATCAAGAGGAAAACTAATGGAAGTTAAGAGCCTTAAATGAGATGAAAATTAATGCAATGCAATGCAAATGAATGCAAAACCTAGATCTGGGGCTGAAAAATGGACTCCAAATTAGCAAGATATGATGCTCAAAAGTCGTGTTCACCAAAATGAAACATTGAAAAATAGGGGTAGGGGGTCTTAGATATGTGGATTGAAATATGATGTGATAATGGCTCTATTTCTCACTATTTCATTAGGAAATGAGATCCATACAATGAAATTATTATCAACCCTTAGGTGAATCAAGTCAAAGTGGGAATATTCAGATTTCTTTATGCTTGAAGGACGAGGATCAAGGTCAAACAACACTTTGGGGAAAAAAACTAAAAATAGAAAATCAACACCAAAATGCAATTTAACACTTGAAATAGCTATATTAAGCTCAATACTGATAGATCCAAAAATTAAATTGCACATAAGAGAAGGGAAAATTGATGTTTACTAGTCACCAAAAGTGCTTTTTTGAAGTAGATCTGAGACTCATTCGCCTAGGGGTGAATGGCTCCACTATCAGGATTTTTTTGTAGCTTTTAGGAGCCTCTGATACAAATCCGAATCTTTAAATTTTCCCAGGTTTCACAGTTGGAAATTTAGAAATGGCTTTGGGATCTTAGTTTCTGTGAAATGACAACAATTTTGACAACTTTTGCAACTTTGACAACTTTGTAAATCTTGCACTTTAAAATGTCTTCAAGATTTCTTCAACCTAAATCTGCAAACACACATATAAGAGAGAAAAATGTTTGTTTTGGGTGAATAGGGGTTTTCCTTGGTCAAACCCCGTTTTGGTAATCAAACCTTGAAATGGAATGAAACATGAAAGAGGGAATGAAGAATGAACAAAGCTATGTTACCACTCAACAAACCCTTGATTGAAACCTTGATAATGGAGATCTTAGGAAGTCTACAACTTTCATGAAATGGCTAAAGTGGATGTGGATCTTGAAACTCTAATCTTGCTTGAAATAATGCTTTGGATGCTTGACTTGATCACGAAACCTACATCATAATGTTAGCTCCAAAAACATGCATGATGCAAGAAGAATTTGACATGATTAATGGATCTTGAATGCTGCAATAAAATGATATATCTTCTCTTGGATTCCTTTGATTACTCTTGAAATTCTCCAATAATGCTCATAAAATTCTCTTAAAATTTCTAGGTTCTTCTCTTGAAAATTCTAGGTGAAACATAGTGAAATAACCTTGTATTTCTAGGTATGTATCCTTAATTTCTTGAAATTCAATTATCACAAGTAGACATTGAATTATAAATTTGAAATCATTAAAATACTGCCAAAAATGTAATTTAAATTTAGGTCCTAAGGTTTAGGGAGTGGGTTTCGGGTTCATAAACCTAGGACACACATTGCTCATTGTGAAGTGTTATGTTTAGGCATTAATAAATGTTGGGTTTCCCCTTCAGAAATTGTAATTAGATAGGCTTGGAAAGTGAATTAAAGGGATAATTAAGGTATAATTAAACTCAATTAATTAAGAGTTCCTAAATAAGTGTGTAAATATAATAAAGTACATTTAACAAAAATAAATTAAGGCAATATTAAGTCCAATTTAAAATAGGAGGGCCCAAACAAGTGAGATAATGTAAAGGAACACATTTTTCAACACTAAAAAAGGTACCATATCCAAGATTTCAAGTCTTTATACCTTCTAAAGTGAAAGATATTAGTGACAAAGCTCTGAATAGGCATAGCAAAGTTATGTTGAGGGATTTTTGGAATGCTTTGAATTCTTACAGAAGAAAAGTTTTATCCATACAGATCTATGGACATGTCCAAGATGATTTGGGGTACCATAAAGCTCTATTTTCATATAGCATTGTGTTATAATTCCTATCCATTTTACAAAACATATGGTTGGGTACTTGTACCAAATGGTGCTTGAATAGATCAATTACATGAGTTGAGGTAGATGTCAGGTTTTCTTTGCATGCAATATGTTTGTTTCCATATTTCAAGCCAATCCTAAGCAATATCATGAGAATTCTATGGAAAGAATCTTGAAATACTTGAAGGGTACTCCACATTATGGCCTATGGTATAAAAAGGATCACAATTTCTATCTGAGTGCCTATATTGATGCTGATTGGGCAGGTTGTGTTGATGAACGAAGAATTACAAGTGGAAGTGCATTCTTCTTGGGAGATAGATTGGTCTTATGGGTTAGTAAAAAGTAGGATTCATTGTCTTTGTTCATAGCAGAAGCAAAATATATTGTTGCAACATTTTGCTGCACTCAAGTTCTTTGGATGAAGTAGACTTTGAAGGATGTGAGGGTGGTGCATGATGAACCTATATTATGTGACAATAAAAGTGTTATCAATAATTCCAAGAATTCGGTAATGCACTCAAGGACTAAACAAATTTCAATTCGATACCATTTTTTGAGAGAGAAGGTTGAGAACATGAAGTCAAAATGGAGTATATGCCTACCAAAGATCATATTACAAATATTTTCACCAAGGCACTTTCAAAGAATACCTTTGAATATGTCTAGAAGAAGCTAGGGGTTATTGCCCCTCCTTGTTCTAACTAGTTGCATAATATGGTGCATCTTTCCATGGGGAGAAATTCATGACATATCCTTTTCTCCTAGATTGATGAATTCTACCTCTCAGGGGGGAGTTGGTAGAAAGGGGAGCCCTAAAGAGGTTGTGCTATTGTTATGAATGTATAGCTACTCGAAGAATATGTGCTTCTCATCAAAGAGGGAGTATGTGATGCTATTTCAAAAGGAGATTTTTTCCCCTTGTCCATGAAGTCAAAATAGGTGTTGTTGCTTTATACATACATATATGGCCCTTTGTCCTTGATGTCAAAGGGGGAGAGTGAGTAGTGTGTGTTGTGATCAATGCCAAAGGGGCAGATTGTTGGCAGTTGTTGTCATTGATGTCAACACTGATGGTTTTCATTGATGTCAACACTAAGGAGATTTTTGGTAGTTATGTTTGTTTTCAACACTGTTTGTTGATTGTCTCTTATATCAAAGATTTCTATATGTGATTTTCAGTTGTGTCAACATTGATTACTAGAAGGTGTTTAGTCCTTGGCACTGGTTATCATTGTTATATTCAGTTTGGGCTAACATTGGTGATGAAGTTCATGGTTAGATGTCATGCCTTATCTAAAGAAGAATTTTTGAAGTTCATGGTTCGATGTCATGCCTTATCAAAGTAGAAGTGATGAATTCCATGGTTGGATTCCACACCTTATCTAAAGAAGAATTTCTGAAGTTCATAGTTGGATGTCATGCCTTATAAAAGAAGAAGTGATGAAGTTCATGGTTGGGTGTCATATTGGTTTACAATTTTTGGCCAAACTGGACACTGAACTAATTTTTTCTAACTAATTCTTCACTTTTGAGCACCTATAGTGGCTAAACCGTGAGGAATTTGAAGATGATGCAAACTAGTGATTTGTTTCATTTTTTCTGCAGATTCTAAATATATTTTTTTCAAAATTTTTGGAATCAGATTGCACTTCTTTTTCCATCTCCTTCAAAAACTAGATTTTTTCAGTAAACACCATTTTTAAGGAGTGACGCTCATTGTATAACACAACTTTTTTTTCCATGAAGGATAATTTTTTTTTTTTTTGAATTTAGATTTGTAACTACAATATCTAGTGCTTCCAATTGGTTTCATAGTGTTTTATTGAATATTTTTCATCAATCAAGTTTCAAAGTCAAACCAATTACAATTCGGACATAGGCGGACCATAACACAACTTTTTGTATGTATCGAAATTCATTTTTTTTGTTGGATCAAGGACTTCAATATCTAGTGCACTCATATTTTTCAATTTTTTAAATCTTCTATTTTTCCACATGTGCAAAATATACAGCTTGATTTTCAGTGAAAAACCTACATTCACAAGAAATAAAAAATAAATATAATAATAAAAATTAAATTTATTTAAAATTATACTTTTTGGGAAGCTTATAATAAGGACTACATATCTACAAAAAATAAATTTTAAATGAATTCATTTAATCCCCCAAAAGGTAAATCAAAAGTGATTTTTTATTAGCATTTTGATAGGTGTAAAGGAGACTCCGTTACATGTATGGTTTAAAACTAGCGGGGTTCTATCCAAGGGGGTTTGATCTAAGGTAGTTTGATCAAAAAATCTTCAATTGGAATGCTTTAAATGAAACTTTTGAAGGCTTAAATCATTATATTTTCTAAAAATATGTGATTTCAGCAAAAAATAGAATCTCCTAGAAATTGTAAACTAGCTTTGTGGGATCACTAAATACATTATTACTATCAACAGACTTGATTTCATAATGATATATTAAGATGAGGATTAGAAGCATGAATAATAGTGGAGAGATATTGTTGAAGGTATACAATATATCTTATGCTCTCTCCTAATGCTTTTGATGAAGTATATGTTGCTGAAAGGAAATTCTAGCCTCCACAAGTTGCTTAAGTGTTTCTGGCTTAGGAAGTTCTATTGAAGTCTATCCAGGAGAATTCTCCACATTCATCCACTATTGATTCTTTGGTATTATAGTTTAGTATTCAATGTTAGTGTTTTGTGGATGTTTCACTCTTATCTTTTCAAGGCACTAGTGTTTCCAAGGATATTTTTATGAATTGTAGAAGGTTGGCAGTGTTGCTGGTTGTGCAGACTGGTCCGAGAAATGCTCCACATTTCTTTGCATTGATTTCTCTACTCCTACAATTTTGTGAATGTTCTCTCAATGTTTGTGTAGTGTATCAGTTCTAATCTCATGTGTTGAATTGGTCCACAAGATGATATGTTAATGTTATATCTCATGATTATGCATTATGTGCTTCCTAGATAAAGTATTTTGTACCTATTTGTTATATGGTGGTTGTAGATGGCATGTAAGTATGAAATACATGTGTGAAAGTGTTGTTGGATGTTCAAATAACATCCCCATGTGATCATGTTGCTAATTGGCCTCTTTGGTGCCACAATACATTGTAAGCTATCTTTCTTGGTCTTTTGGGGATATCGAGTGGACTCGACATGTTCCTTTGCTTGGGCCATGTGCTTGGGGATTGCACCAACAATGGAAGATGTGTCATGATATATTTGGGACCACATCAAGTAAATATAATTAGAATTATGCTTTTTATATGATTGGTTATGCGCTTCAATGTTTCATTCACATGTTTCCTTGATACCGACTTAGGTTGATGTGTGCTAGCGTGTAAATTGTTTTGGATCACATTGAAAGTACTAATTTTTTTTTTGGTCCTCTTTATCTTCGACATAGGACCACATTATGATTTTGGTGGCCGACTAGTTGAATTTATTATTTATTCTCTTCTTGGCCGACCTAATTAAATAAATAGTGTTACGGTGGATATCAATGCAAGATCATTTTAGGATGCAACTAAATAGTGTAGAGTACAAGTGCAAAGAAGTGTGTGTGTGTGTGTGTGTGTGTGTGTGTGTGTGTGTGAATTGTATTGAATATCCAATAAAGATAGTGCTAAAGATTGTGAAAGGAAAGATCAATTGTGCTATAACACCTTAGTCAATAGAGTGTTGTGTTGGCAAGTCATTGTAATTATTTCTAAATCATATTATATCCTACTCTGAGATAGTGAATCTCATCAGGTCCTTGTATCTTTCTCCTAAATTTGTTTTGTCTTTAGTTCAACAAGTCCTTTGTATCTTTCTTTAAAGAAGTGAGCCTTCCTGCAAGTCTTTTGGTAGTGAGCCTATATTATGAGTTAACTCTCACCATGGTTTTTCCCTCAATGGGTTTTCCACGTAAATTTTGTGTCTCCTTGTGCATGTGTGTGTTCATTGTTTCCATCTCTTTGTTGCTGATCTGATTATTGCTATATATTTTATTGGTAAAGTTTGTTGAATTTGTTAAAGATTCAAATTGCTTTATTCTTCTCTTTTACTACTCTGCTTGAAGTTGTATCTTTATCTACTAAAAATTTGAGTCATGTTGAAAGTTTCAAGTTTCGAAAGGGGTTAAGTTTTTGTGTAGACTAATTCACCCCACTCTCAATCTTTAGAAGTGTTAAAAAATTGGTATCAGAGCCAAGTTCCTCTATAGAAGCTTGATAGCTTGAGGCAAAGATCCAGAATGACACATGATGGTTTAAACAAGGGTCCTAGGCTTGATGGGACTAATTACTCCTACTAGAAATTGAGAATGGAAGGACACCTAAAATCTCTATGGTTTGGTGTTTGGTAATTTGTCAAAAGTGGTTATACCACTCCTACCACTCCTATTACAAATGCATTTGAAATTATATTATATGAATGTAATGCTAAAGCCAAGAGTTCTATTTTGTGTGGATTAGTTGATTCAAAATTGTTGAAGGTGATGAATTGTAGTTATGCCAAAGATGCTTGGGAGAAGGTTAGTAGTATCTATGAAGGAGATTACAAAGTGAAGAAAGCCAAGATGATCTTTAAGAGAAAGTTTGAGACTCATTGGATGAAAAAAGATGAAGAAATTACAAGCTATTTTCTCCAAGTACAAGAAGCTATTTTTAGATCTCTCCTAAAATATTATAGTCACAAAGTGTCTTCCATTGAAGAGTAAAAGGACTTGGATCAATATTTAGTTGATGAAATGTTTGGTACTGTTACTGTCTTTGAGATGAGAGAGTTTGGTCAAGATGTTCCAAAGAAATAAGTTGTATTCAAAGCTAACAAAAATATTGAAGATGAAGTTGTTGATCAAATTGATGAACTTGATGAAGTTGAAGCAAAATTTATGAGAATAATGAAGAAAGGAATTGGCAAGCACAAAGGTAAGTTACCATTCAAAATTTTCAATTATGGAAGAATAGGTCATTTTGCATCTAAATGTCCCGATAAAGAAATAGTTGATGATGAAAAAGAGAGAAAATCAAAAGAGGCTTCTATTCTAAGGAGAGTAGATGTTCCTCTGAAGAGACAGATAATGATTCAAATGATGAAAATCTATTCATGGCTCTGGAAGGAAAAAATGAACAATATTGGAGAATGTAAAAGGTTTGGTACCTTACAAAAATGTAAGGTTAATGAAAGATCAATGACAATATAGACTTCCTTTTATGCAAAGGAAGAGGAAAATGCTTGGGTGATTGATAGTGGGTGTTCTCACCACATGATTGGTGATAGAATTAAGTTCATTAGTCTCAAAAATGTTAATGGTGGAGGTGTTAAGTTTGGTGATGATAAGTCAACAAAAATATGTGGAAAATATTATATAATTGTTGTCAAGCAGATTGCACCCGAATGCTTGAATAACTAAATCCAGCAATCTGTTGAAACATGGGAACTATCTTTAGGCTATGGGTATTCCTATGGCAAAGATAGACCTCCAGATTCTAGGCCGGTTCCTATATGATGATCTGATTATGGACTTGAAACTTTGATGGGAAAAGGGAAAAAACTTAATCTAATGCAAAACTGGAAAAGTTGAACTATGTTGATACACCTAATTAGAAAAAGTAAACTGCAATTTGACTCACAAAATGATTACTTAGTACTTTAATCTGCATAACTTGATTTGATAGTCTAATCACCTCAATGCTTTAAACAAAGGCTTTGATTCAATACAATTTTGAGGGAAAACATTGTTTTCACGATTAAATTGATTAATCAATGACATGCACAGTGTATAACCAGTGAATTTAAACTAAACTGCATACAGTTATTTACGAAGGAGACATAAAAAATAAAGGTTTCAAAAATTGAAAATACAATAATCCTTCGATCAAATCCTACACAATAATGATGCCTGAAATCTTGAAGGAAAAACTTGAAAAATGCTGGAAATCGAAGGAATCTTCTGCTAAATAACACAATTTGAACCTATAAACCTGCTGCTGTATTAATCTAAAAATGAAAGTTGAGTTACATGATAATTCACTTTGCAGAATGCAAAGGCTGAAAAATAAGAACTAGAGGAAAAAGACTAACTTTTTCTAATATATACAAAAGGCATGCACAAAGCAACCAATAATAGAACTGAAGTGAAAATAGCATCTCCAATGTGAAATCCGAGTAGAAGAGAAAATCCTGATAAAAATAGCCCAAACTCATGCAAAGATGAGTGAACTCAGGTTCCAACTGGTTGTCAACTCATAACTGATCCATGGGGCACTCAAACTGAATTGAAAATCCCCAAAAAGTGGGTCCAAGCATGCGAAAACCACCTCATTTTTATCAATTCACCCATGCATATCAAACTGAAACTCCATCCCCGTATCGTGCATTATTAATCTTCAAAACTAGTGTCGGAACTGAACATGCAATTCAAGATTATACAAAATACTCCTCCACTTTACTTGTGTTTGCTCATGTTTTGGAAAGGTGATAGTATTAAATATTAAAGATAATCCAAATGATTATCTTAATATTTAATATATGATAGTTTTTTTTTTTCTTTAAAAAAACTATATATTAAATACTAAGGTAACAAGATATTACCTTAATATTTAATACATTAATTGTTGATAAATCATGGAATAGAAGGTCAAACTCCCATTGAACCTTTCCTAAGTCACGGGCTTCCCTAAACATGATTAGGTTTATTTGACTCAAAAGTGATGGACCACAGAAGATGAAAGAACATAATGATTTATTAAAATCATTAGTAAAAAAAAGAAAAACATCAATCTTATGTCGATTTAGGGCAGACAAAACTCGAACCATAATCATTCCTTTCATTCTCACTTTACAACTTTGTGAACAAGCTTCTACCACCATGATCTCTGATAAGGGTTTGGACTAAACTGGAGCTTGAAACTTGAGTTCATACTACTGTTTCATGTAATTTTTTTGAAGATTTCCATAGTGAAATGCATGGTAAGCTTTTTTAGCCAAATCTGGACATTTCTCTTATTTTTTGAAGTCATCTTTAGGATTTATAGCCATGGCTTGTCATCATTCTGATGCATTGTTGTCATTTCCTGTGTTGACTTGCCCTCTTATCTGAGGCCGCCATGATAGTAGGGGTTTCAAGCTTTGGAGACCAAATTTGGCTACCTCTATGTCAATTTTCTTCTATAGACTGATGGTAAATCTCTTCCTCTTCAATCTGGGTCATTTGATTTCACTTTGAAGCATTTTCTTGGCTCATATAGCCGTGGCTTTGGCATAATCTCTGAGATATTTCATTCATTTACTCCTCTGTCCTTGGGACACCATGGATTCTTTGTGCTTCTTGTGTTTTATTGGTAACAAAAACTTTCCATCTCTGCATAATCTTTATACATTTGGCCTATTTTTCTTTACTAAAAGACATGATGAAAGGCTCCTTGCTGTCGGCCATTCTGGGTTTTGTCCTTTGTATTTTGAATGTATTTCATGAGATAGCAACTTTAAGAGGCATTCTGATAATGTCTTGCTTTGTCTATGCTGAAAGCCATGGCTTCTAACATTATATGTTGCTCTATCTTGACATTGCTTTGATAAATGGCGTAAGACTTTGCATTGTAGAATCTGTATTATGCACATACCACTCCATCTTGAAGTCACGACTGTATATTTATGCATTTGGGTATTCATTCTTTGAGGGTTTTCTTTCCTTGTAAACACTTGGGTTTCAAAACCTCATTTGCCTTTGTAGATGGCACTCTTGAGATATTCTGCATAGTAGATGATCATCTTTTGCTACTTTGATAAATGCTCGTCATCATGATTATGCTACAGCTGAAACTGTACATTTATCTCATAATTGTATTTTTGTTGTTCTGTGTTGTTCTATCATTTTTTCCTTATTTCCATGCATTGAAATGTCCACAAAATAGTGTAATAAAGAACTCATCCTCATGCATTGATGACTCACATGCATAGTCATGGAGAGTGACTACCATCAAGCATATTACCCCGATTGTCCATCTTGATCTTGGCTTATGGTATTGTCACAATGATTTATTTATTAAATATTTATGTGACTAAACTAAATTATTGCATCTTTCACCATCAGAAAAAGAGAAACAAATATGTTTCCTCAATCATACTAGATCACTTCCTTGGTTCAAATACATTATAGCTATAATGACCATTGATCAGGCTTTCTTCACAGTCCATGTAAGAAATTATTGAACCTAAAAAAATAATAGCTAAGACAAAAGAGGATTGTCTTTATGCTTCCCATTGTGTTAAATGATCATAGGTTACCTTCAATGAACTACCCTTTCGGTAGATTCAACACTGCATTTTTTAAATAGACCGTCAATTTGGATTTGCTTATCTGTACATTTGATTGACTTTGATGACAATGATGGTCATTTAACTAATCAACACTAAATATAAAATCGTACTACTGTTTCTTTGAAAGCACTATCTTTTGCGGCAATACTAAAATAAAATCTTTGAATAAGATACTTTTATTTTTCTTATATCGTGATGCTGTTCCACTTATAGAAAACATGCTTTTCTTCAAATTGTTGCATACAAATTTGTATGATTTGTCTGTGAATTATACTCCTGATGAGCAGTGTTACTATTCTGAGACTTCCTTTGATTGTATATATGATCATACATGATTCAAGATAAATCAGTGGCCTTTTGTGTTTGATAATTCTTTTCAAATGATGGGTGGAGGAAGACTTGCTCTATTTGTTTCCATTGTAATGAATTGAAGGCTTCTTTTATGAGTCCCTTTAATGGAGAATGACGATTATTTTTATTCCATACTATTGCCCCACGTTATTGTTTATGAGCTGGGCTCAAACCTCATGGGAGGCACATTTCTCACTACTCATAACAATATCTGTTAGTTGAAAATAATCTGATTATACCTGTTCATGCACATTAAACAAACAAATTAGCAAAATAATTGAAGCTGAAAGCTTCCATTGAATTTTGTGCCACCTAATCATGTTATTTTCATTTTGTTCAAATCATCTGATGAATGCCTAATTGAATGTGTACCACATCTCTGTTGGTAATGTAGGCATAAGGAAGGACTTGATTCCTCATTGCTCTAACACCACTTTTCAATAATCTTGCAGGAAACCTATGGAGATTGGAGTTAAACAATTTGGAGACACTAGAGTGGCGACAACTGAAGACTTTAAATGTGACAATGATTCATCATTCCAGGCAATGACGAATCACTTTCTCTCTTATACCTTTATTCTCTTCACTTGTGTTGTGCACATTTCCTTTTATTCATTATTTGATTATAAAAATCAAATTAAGCTATTCCCACAGCTTGTGTGGGACTTCAGGTTTTCCAATGTGAATAAAAAAACATTCTTTTATGAAAATTTATGAGTTCCTTTGTTACAAACATTTGCATAATAACACTTGAAATTCACAAGTAGTCAAATTTTGGAATGTAATGAATACTTAAGCATTAATTTTTTGTACCTTCCTGTGATGAATGCAATTCAGCTCCACCTATTTTGAGCTGTAGCTAAAAATAGGTAACAATAACAATTGATAGAAAGAACAAAACTGAAGATGTCATATATGTCAAAGGTTTGAGACATAATCTCCTGAGTGTTAGCCAAATTTTCAATAGAGGTTACAATCTTACCTTTCATGCTAATAGATGTGAAATCAAAAAGGAAGGGTCCATAAGACTTGTTGTTGAAGGAACAAGGAAAAAATGTAATGTTTATCATCTAAAGGAGGCTAATGGAAGAATTTTCCTATTGGCTCAATTTGGAGAATGTTGGTTATGGCACAAAAGGTTGGGGTACATAAAATTTAACAACATGGTAAAGATTAGTTCCATTCATGCAATGAGAGACATGCCTAGGATGACCAATCTTGCAAACACATTATGCAAAGAATGTTAGATGGGAAAGAAAACAAAGAATAGTTTCATAAGCAAGGAGTGCTCTATTTAAATGCCACAGGAGCTAATTCACACTGATCTATGCACACCTACAAGGATAAGGATCCAATAGGGTGAAAGGTATTTTATGTTTCTTATAGATGATTACACTAGAATGACTTGGATTACATTCTTGAAAGAGAAATTATAAGCCTTTGATAAGGTTAAATTTTTAAAAATAAAAGGAGAGAATGAAATGGATGCAAGGATCAAATGTTTAAGGTGAGCTAGAGGTGGTGAATTTACTTCATATGAATTTGAAAAGTTTTGTGAAGATCATGGCATTAGGAGACATGTCTTATCCTAGAAACACTAAAAACAATGAGGTAGTTGAAAGAAAAAATAGAGCAGTACAAGAAATGGCTAGGATAATGATGAAAAATGCCGACTTTCCAGATATGTATTGGAAGGAAGCAATTCACACTATTGTCTATTTGTTTAACAGAGTGCAGATAAGGGTCAAAAATAATAAGACCCCCTATGAGTTATGGTATGGAAGGCCTCCTACTATCAGATATTTCAGAATCTTTGGTAGCAAATGCTACATCAAAAGAGATGAAGGTGACCTTGGAAAGTTTGATTCTAGGAGTGATGAAGGGGTCTTTCTTTGTTACTCTACTAGAAGCAAGGCATACAAATGCTACAACAAGAGCTCAGGAAAGATGATTGAAAGTACAAATGCCAAAGTCGATGAAGACTTTTGTTAAAACAACTCACATGAACTTAAAGTTTTTAGATCTTATATGTTTCCCTGGATTGAAGAAAATGAAGAATAAATGGAAGAAAAATAAGAGAAGGAACTGAAACTAGTGAAGACTCCCAAAACTCCAGCAAAGTATGTTCAGAATTAGAATCATTTTGTAGATCAGATCATTAGAAATAAAGATGAAGGTGTGTTGACTAGGAGAAAGTTTGCAAGAGAAAATAAGTAAGTGAATTTATACCTGTTGTCAAAATTTGAGCCCAAGAACTTTACTAATGATAGCAAAGATAAAAATTGGAGGTAATGGAGGAAGAACTGAATCAGATAGATAAGAATAAAACTTGGGAATTAGTTCCTAGACTTGCTAATAAGAATGTGATAAGAACAAAGTAGGTAATCCGAAACAAGTTGAATGAAGATGGTGAGGTAGTAAGGAACAAAGCCAGATTGGTTTGCAAGGGCTATTCATAAGTGGAAGGTATTGATTTTGAGGAAACCTTTTCTCTGATAGCTAGACTGGAGGCAATGAGAATGTTTCTTGCTCTTGCTGCTCATAAGAAATTCAAGGTATATCAAAAGGATGTCAAGTAAACTTTCTTGAATGGTGATCTAGAAGAAGAGGTATACATTAAGAAACCAGATGATTTCCAATTATTAGAAGATCCAGATATGGTTTGCAGAATCAAGAAAGCCCTATATGGTCTCAAGCAAGCACCTAGAGTTTGGTATGATAGATTTGATAAGTATCTACTTCAACAAAGATTCAAGAAAGGTAATGCATATAACAATCTATATATTAAGTTTCAGGAAGATAAATTATTGATTATGATTGTATATGTTGATGAAATCATATTTGGTGTAGATGATGATATGTGTAAAAAGTTTACAGAAGAGATGCAAAAAAAATTTGAGATGTCAATGATTGGCGAGTTAAGGAGATGTTAATGAAATTTGGAATGGATGATTCCACACCAATGGGTACTCCTATGGTGATAGGATGTCACTTAAGAAAATTTGATGAGCCTTCAGAGGTTGATTAGACTCTTTACAGGCTCATAATTGAAGTTTTCTATATTTAACTACTCCAGACTAGATATCATGCATGTGGTATGTTTGGTTGCCATAGTTCAAGTCAATCCTAAGCAATCTCTTGAGAAGGTTGTGAAAAAAATATTTAGAGAAGTTGAAGGGCACTCCAGATTATGGCCTATGGTATAAAAAGGATCAAAATTTCTCTTTGAGTGTTTATACTGATGTTGATTGGGTAGGTTGTGTTGATGACTGAAGAAGTACAAGTGGAAGTAAATTCTTCTTGGGGGATAGATTGGTCTCATGGTTCAATAAAAAGAAAGATTCAATATCTTTGTCCATAATGTAAGTAGAATATATTGCTGCAACATCTTGCTACACTCAGATGCTTTGAATGAAGTAGACTCTGAAGGATGTGAATGTGATTATGATGAACCTATTCCTATATTGTGTCAAAATACAAGTACTATCAATATTTCCAAGAATCTAGTAATGTACTCAAGGACTAAACACATTTCAATCCGGTACTATTTTTTGAGAGAGAAGGTTGCAGAACATGAAGTTAGAATGGACTATATGCCTACCAAAGATCAGATTATAGATATTTTCATCAAGGAACTTTCAAAGGGTATATTTGAGTATCTAGGCAGAAGCTAGGAGTTATTGCCTCCCCTTGTTCTAACTATATGCATTAATGGTGCATCTATCCAAGAGAGAAATTCATGTCATATCTGTTTCCCTAGATTGATGAGTGCTACCTCTCAAGGGGAGTTGGTAAAAAGGGGGCTTCCTGAACAAGTTGTGCAGTTGTTGTGAATGACTATTTGTTTGAAGAAGATGTGCTACTAGTCAAAGGGGGAGTATGTGCTACTACTTCAATTGAAGACCTTTTTTCCCTTTGTCCTTGAATTCAAACAGGTGATGTTTCTTTATACAAATATATATGGACCTTTGTCCTTGATGTCAAAGGGGGAGAGTGAGCAGTGTGTTTTTCCATCAATGCTAAAGGGGAATATTTTGGTAGTTGTTGTCATTGATGTCAACACTAATGGTTGTCATTGGTGTCAACACTAAGGAGATTGTTGGCAATTGTTATCTTTTTTTTCAACACTATTTTTTGATTGTCTCCCATGTCAAAGATTACTATATGTGATTATCATTTGTGTCAAAATTGATTATTGGAAGGTGGTTAGTCCTTGTCACTAGTTATCATTGTTCTATTTAGTTTAGGCTAACATTGGTGATGAAGTTCATAGTTGGATGTCATTGCTAAAGTTCATGGTTGGATTTCATGACTTATCTAAAGAGGAATTACTGAAGTTCATGGTTGGATCTCATGCCTTATCAAAGAAGAAGTGATGAAGTTCATGGTTGGATGCCATGCCTTACCAAAGAAGAATTGCTAATGTTCATATAATGCATTATTATTGTTAGTAGAGTTGATTTCATAATGATATATTAAGATGAGGATTGGAAGCATGACTAATAGTGGAGAGATATTGCTAAAGGTCTATAGTATATCTTATGATCCCTCTTGATGTTCTTGATGAAGTATGTGTTATTGAAATGAAATTATGGCCTCCACAAGTTGCTCAAGTATTTATGGTTTAGAAAGTTGCATTGATGTCTATCCAATAAAATGCTCCACATTTCTCCATTGTTGATGCTTTGGTCTTGCAAATTGGTACTTAATGTCAGTGTTTTGTGGATGTTTCACTCTATCTTTTCAGGTCACCAGTGTTGTTGAGGAGATTTTTATGAATTACAGAAGGTTGGCAATGTTGTTGGTTGTGTAGATTGGTCCAAGAAATGCTCTGCATTTCTCTGTATTGATGTCTTTGCTCCTGCTACTTGGTGAATGTGATCTCAACATTCATTTGGTGTCTCAATTCCAATCTAATGTTCTGAAGTGATCCATAAGTTGATATGTTAATGTTATATTTCATGATTATGTATTTTTTTCTTCCTAGATAAAGTATTTTGTACCTATTTTTTCTACGGTGGTTGTAGATGGTATGCCAGTATGAAAAAATGGATGAAATTTTGTTGGATGTTCAAGGAATATCCCCATGTGATCCACACATTGCTAATTGGTCACTTTGGCACCACATTGCAGCGTAAGTTGGCTTTCTTAGTAGTTTTTGGATATCTAGCCAACTAGGCTTGTTCCTTTCCTTGGTCCATGTGCTTGGGGGGACGCACCAACAATGAAAGATGTGCCATGATAGATTTGGGTCCTAAACTATCCTGTTTGGGACCACATCGAGTAAATGCAATTAGAAGTATGCTTTTGAGCCAATTGGTTATGAATTTCAATGTTTCATCCACATGTTTCCTTGATGCTGACTTAAATTGATGTGTGCCAAGGTGTAAATGGTTTTGGATTAGATTGGAAGAAGTACTATTTTTTTTTTGGTCCTCTCTATCTTCAGGATAGGATTGCATTATGATTTTAATGGTCGACTAGTTGAATTCTTTGTTTATTCTCTTCCTATCTGACCTAATTGAAGAAATAAAGTGTTGCAATGAATATAAATGCAAGATAATTTTTGGATGCAACTAAATAGTATAGAGTACACATGTGAAGAATTGTGTATATGAATTTTATTGAATATCCAATAGAGATAGTGCTAAATATTGTGAAAGGAAAGATCAATTATGCTATAACACCTCAGTCAATAGAGTGTTGTGCTGGAAAATCATTGTAATTCTATCTAAATAATATTTTATCTTGCTCTGTGATAGTGAATCTAATCAGGTCCTTGTATCTTGCTCCTAAAGTCATGTTGTCTTTAGTTCAGGAAGTCCTCTATATCTTGCTTTAAGGAAGTGAGCCTATATTGTGAGTTAACTCTCATCACGATTTTTCCCTCATTAGATTTTCCACATAAATTTGGTGCCTCCTTGTGCATGCATGTTCTCTATTTCCATCTCTTTTTTGCAGATCTAATTATTGCTATATCTTTCATTAGTAATTTTTGCTGAAATTTTTAAAGATTCATATTGCTATATTCTTCTTTGTTATTGCTCTTCTTGAAGTTCTATCTTTATCTACTAAAGAAGTTTGAGTTGTGCTGAAAGTTTCAAGATTTGAAAGGGGTTAAGTTTTTTTGTGTAGACCTATTCACCCCCCTATCAATTGTTGGAAGTGTTCAACACTCTTGCCATATCTTGGAAATGAAGGATAATTATGAAGAAGAATGGGAGGATGAGAAGGCGGGTCTTCCATAATTGGATAATAAATCTTTTGGTAAGGTCTACCCTTTGTTAGATCCTTGTTGTTGTGTTAAGGAATGTTTTGCATAATGATCCTTATTTGTGAAATCTTTGTGAAATACAAGAATCAAAATCCTTTGTGGTATATTTGTGAGTTGTGTCTTGATTATGGGTTTCCACCTTATATAGGTTTCTCTTCACGTGAATAACTATTTATGTGTTTAAGGTGAAGAAATAAAGGATGTGAGTGCAAATTATTGTAATGTGCTAAGTATATTGTGATATTTGTTGAGGAACCCATGTGAATAGTGGTTGTGTGTATGGGAATAGCTATGTCACCCTAGCTCAGGGGTGGATTGAAATTCAATCCTATGGTTGGGTGGAGAGCTATTGGCCATATTTTTTTTTGTTAATTCCTCTTTTCAGGTTCACTTTGTTGAAGTTGCAAACAAAATTTGGGAGATTCATCCAATCTAAGTTCTGAAGCAAAATTAATGTGGGTCTTGAGAAATTATGAGTGATTCAAGTTTTCTTGAGTAAATTTTTGAAAAAGGTGTTATGGTGTAGAAGAAAATATATAATATGTGGTTTAAGTAGGAGAAAAAAAATGGTCAAAACTATATTGTGGTAGGGTTGTAAAATAAGATAATTATATGCATCATTGGGAAAATTTTGGGTTGTGAAGTTGTGAAAGAAATGTTCTTTTTATTTGAAGCATTACAAATATAGAAGTGGTAATAAACAAACACTTTTGCTTATGAAATGTCTAGGTTTGTGCTCTGTGATATTTTTTTTTGTATTTTCCTATGGCCTATAGTTTTGTTCATATATGGCTTCATGTCAAAATTCTATGAGATCTGTTGCAAGTCATACATGTATGTAATCATGCTTCAATGATAGGGAAAATCTATAGTTGAAAGGACCTATTGTAATGGTAACTTTCATGACTATAATGGTTTGATACTCTGCTCAGGATATAATACCAACTTTTGTAATTAAATTTTTTTATATAAATATAGTATATATAGGCTCCAGCCTTTTGCTTAAAAAAAAAAACACTTCTTCAATTTCAATTATACATTTTTATTCCTAAACCTTTTAGATGAAATTAAAAATAAAATAAAATATATAAAATGAAACTTGTTGAACAAATTATGGATGTAATAAATAAGAGTTATTATTATTTTTTTTTAGACTGCAAGAATCGGTTGGGTATCCGCCCCCCTATAAACTGCAGTGCACCTGGTAAATTTTTTTCACGTGACCGGTGGAGCTGGTGCGACACACCCTCCAGTACCAGGGGTTTGGGGGGAGACTAGACCTCATGAAATAAATAAGAGTTATATTAATGTAAATAAATTACTATTTTTCATGATTAAAATATAATTTAGATATATTAATATTATACCTAAATATTATACTATACATACATTTAAGTATACATATAAACATGTAATTAAATATAAATTTAATATAAATCATAATATATAAATATATTATAAATGATATATTTTTTTAATAAAAATTAAAAAGTTAAATTTAAAGAAAATAAATGAAGAGAAATTTGACCAAGAGGGGTTAGCCTGCATACACAAGTCACCCCTGCTTGGCAGCCATGAGGATCCCTGGGCTCTCATGGAGCCCCCCTCCCCCCTTAAGGGGTCATGACTGTTGAAAATGGAGGTAATTATGTAGCTTAATACTTTGTAAAACCTATGTGACTATAGATCTAATTAAGTGTTCTTTGTTACAATTTCTTTGTATGTGATTATCTGTTTAGACTCATTATTACCAATTGTAGAAGTAGATAGAAGATTGTAGAAGAATAAGACTAGAAGATGGAAGTGACACAAAATATACTGTGGAGAAACCCTTTCAAGAAAAAACTCCACCACCAAAATCAATAGTGCTTGTATTATTTAACCTTAGAACAAGATTACAATAATTCTTTATCAATCCTTGCTTGGGATGCTTCTTTTTCCTTCAACAATTCTTCTTCACAACTTGCAATACACTCTGATGTGTCCAAGCATGAATCCACACATCCTATGCCATGCTTCACAAAAGTACTCTCTTAGAACTCTCTTCAACTTGCTACAATAAATAGACAATTGTGAACATTGTAAACTCCAAAGAGTTGACAATTACAAGAGGATAAATCTCCTCACAAATATCTACGCCATTCTTGTGCAAGTAGAGTTCTTCCATGAAAAACAATGTCAAACCAAGTCCTTCATCAATTTGGGTGTCCTAAACTGAAGTCTTAACTGATTATTGGTTTCAAAGATATCTTTTAAGCTTCTCCTCAAAGTTGGCACCGAAGAATGGGCCCCACTTAACTAAGCCTTGTAAATATCTTCTCATGCAAAGGTGTTAACTCCAAGATGCCAACTTGGGCGCCCAAGGTGGGTCCAAATCAATCTATGTTAACTAAAACATATCTCTCCATCAATTAATGCAAACATGATGCATGATTGATCATCCCCACTTAACTGAATGTAGCCACCTATTATTGAACTAAATTGAACTGAATTGAACTGAATTGAACTAAATTGAACTGAACTAAACTAAACTAAACTAAACTAAACTAAATTGAACTAATATTGAATTGAACTAAACTGAACTGAATTGAACTCAACTTAACTCAATTGAACTCAACTCATGTAAATATCAATTCCTAACTTCTAGGATCTTTACATGCATTACTGAAGTGGTATCTTTCCTCCAAATAGTTAATTGAACTCAAGGTGGGTTCCACCTTCCATGTGGGTGCCCCATGTGCTCCTATTTTGTAGAGGCTCTTCTTGGGAATCCCCTCATGTTCAGGCTATCATTTAGGAATAATTACAAATGTCAATTTACATGTTCATTTCATTCAAATTTAATCTCTTTCTAATCCTTGTGTTGGGGAACACTTTCTAAGGACTTAGGAGATACATGAAATATGTTTAGGATTGCAATTAAATGGAATTCTATTCCCAAAATTCTCTCACTTGACATTATACATTACAATTATTCTAAATAAGGAATCATTCTTATAAATCAAGTATAGGACTCAAGGCTAATGGCCTTCCTACACTGAAAAAACAATACCTTTCCCAAGTCTCTATAACTATTTCTTCTGTTACTGAAACTTGCACCAATCTATTCATTGAACATAATCATCAAATTCAAATGATAACAAAAGACTTTGAGTGACTGCCACACTCATACCAAATTGGAATAGCAACCATAGCAAGTTGCTAGCTCATCCAAAACTATCATAGGTAGAACTTCATGCTATCAACATAGCAACCCGAATCTACAAAAAAGTCCCTGTATATCCACCATCCTGCAAAATAAGACTCCAAGGTAACAACATACATAGACATGTGGTAAAAAAACTTTGAAGTAACTCACTGTAGTAAAGTGTAACCAGTCCAAGAGAGGTGCCCCTCTCATACAAAACACATATACCTTATGGAACTCCCACTACACAGGTAATTTCAAATATGAAAAAAAGATCACAACATTAACAAGTCCTATAACACTTCACATAGAGGATTTGGCTAACTCCTCTATCATAATATCAAAGAAGCATACAATGATATGAAAAATACATCTCTCATAACACAAGAACCTTCAAGAAGAAGACTATTCCCACAAAGAGAGAACCTGCAAATCAAACCATGTTCTTATACCACACTAACATGTGCCACATTGTGCAAAGTAAGATCTCCTTCAACACTCCCAAACTGAAAGGATATCAACATCTAACCATTCAACCTATAATGAAACATGGAAAAACTTAGATGTAAACTTCTCACAGAAAGTAGATCAAACTTAGCCAAACATTCCCACAAAAAAGGGAATATTCCCAAAGCCACTAACTATCTCTTGTACCTCTCCTACCCAAATCCTTAGAACCAACTCAAGTCCAAGATTGTAAGGAGAACAATGGAAATACATAAAATCATACATTTACTTCTCAACAATGCATAAGAGAAGTCAAGATACATCTTAATAATGCATCTAATAATTAGGCAAAAAAAACTTCTTAGATAATTTTACCTGTCGAGTAGACCAAGAGTGGGATACAAGATTGTCTTGTGCATACAATAGACAACCTTCTCATCAGGTCTATGATGGAATCATATCCATTTCCAGGTGTAGGCTTCTTGGTCTTTATTGTTGAAAAATATTTTCTTACAAGTAACCTTTCCAACATATATCTCTTAACATAAGGAATATCCGACCTAACCCAAGTCTCTCTAGTGTCAATGAGCACCCACCAATCAATCCATGCCAACTTCAAATGTAACCTGCATAATCATGAAGCTCCAAGCAAATGATTAATACTCAAAACTAAAAAGATACTACATCCTCTCCAAAGGAAGAACAATAACACCTTTACCAAATACTCTAAGGGTCCTCCATGAGACAAGATGTTAAAACCTCTTCAAATGACATGAAGATAACCATATCCTACCAAAGCTCCCACTGAATTGTGACACTGAGCTATACATGGAAACAAGATAAACATCAAACCATCACTATCAAAAATCTCCCACTGAAACATATAACCAAGATATCCATGACATTGTGATAACCATCTCCTAAATGAAGATCATCCATACATGCAAAACCATGGGATCAAAACCATGAGCTCCAAAACCATGGACCAATACAACTAGCACAAAACCATGTGCTAAAGACCACTATAGGTTAATCGACTAACTCTAACCCAAGAACTAGTTTAACCCAACTGCCCCCCGCCTCTATCACCTAGGAGAACTCCTCTCTTACCGGGCCTTTCCTTTCAAGGATTGAGCAAGCCATACCAGGTCTTACAACCATCAGCCCAAACACATTATAACATAATTCTTTTACAAATCTGTAATAACACAATAGTAAAATCTCCCACTACAGCCAAAAAACCTTCAAACTTTTAAGAGAAAGGTGTCCCAAACTCTACCCAACCATTAGCACTGATACCAAATGTTGAAAATGGAGGTAATTATGTAGCTTAATACTTTGTAAAACCTATGTCACTGTAGATCTAATTAAGTGTTCTTTGTTACAATTTATTTGTATGTGATTATTTGTTTAGATTCATTATTACCAATTGTAGAAGTAGATAGAAGATTGTAGAAGAATAAGACCAGAAGATAGAAGTGACACAACATATACTATGGAGAAACCCTTTCGGGAAAAAAATCCACCACCAGAATCAATAGTGCTTGTATTATTTAACCTTAGAACAAGATTACAATAATTCCTTATAAATCCTTGCTTGAGATGCTTCTTTTTCCTTCAACAATTCTTCTTCACAACCTGCAATAAACTCTAATGTGTCCAAGTATGAATCCACACATCCCGTGCCATGCTTCACAAAAGTAATCTCTTAGAACTCTCTTCAACTTGCTACAATAAATAGACAATTGTGAACATTGTAAACTCCAAAGAGTTGACAATTACAAGAGGATGAATCTCCTCACAAATATCTATGCCATTCTTGTGCAAGTAGAGTTCTTCTGTGAAAAACAATGTCAAACCAAGTCCTTCATCCATTTGAGCGTTCCAAACTGAAGTCTTAACTAATTGTTGGTTTCGAAGATATCTTTTAAGCTTCTCCTCAAAGTTGGCACCCAAGAATGGGCCCCACTTAACTATGCCTTGTAAATATCTTCTCATGCAAACGTGTTAACTCCAAGATGCCAACTTGGGTGCCCAAGGTGAGTCCAAGTAAATTATGTTAACTGAAACATGTCTCCCCATCAATTCATGCAAACATGATACATGATTGATCATCCCCACTTAACTGAATGTAGCCACCTGTTATTGAACTAAACTAAACTAAACTCCACTCATGTAAATATCAATTCCTAACTTATAGGATCTTTACATGCATTACTAAAGTGTTATCTTTCCTCCAAACAATTAACTGAACTCAAGGTGGGTTCCACCTTCCATGTGGGCACCCCATGTGCTCCTATTTTGTAGGGGATTTTCTTGGGCATCCCCTTATGCTCCTATCATTTAGAAATAATTACAAATGTCAATTTACATGTTCATTTCATTCAAATTTAATCTATTTCTAATCCTAGTGTTGGGGAACACTTTCCAAGGACTTAGGAGATACATGAAATATGTTTAGGATTGCAATTAAATGACATCCTATTCCCAACAATGACTCCATGAGGGCCCTTGGCCCAATGGAGTATGGGTGTAGAAAAAAATATAGAAATTTATTTGTACTTGTGACCAAAGTCATAGTATAGGATAAATACACTAGATCCCTATGAATTTAAGGCATACTTAATCCACTAAGCCATGATCCCAATGCGATGGTGCTCGAAAGCATCAAAACTAAGAAACCATTAAACTAAACATGAAATAAACATGAAAGCTTGAAAGAAACCTATTCTAAGACTTAAAACTTTATCCCATTGGGGGAGTGGTGTCACATTGATGTGGAATGGTGACCCTTTCCCAATCCCTTGGATAATATGAGCTTGTTCCAATTGATTTTATTAAAGAAAATCAATGAAACTGATGAGATATGAACACGATATGATATAAAACTAGCCTAACATGATAAAGATGAATGCTAAATGATATGATGCTTGATAAAATGGATGCAATCTATGCTAAATATAAACAAATTTCAAAGATGCAAGCCATAGCTATGAATTTATGCTAAAATGTATGCAAAATAAGCTATTATGGAAGCCATTAATGGATGCTTAAGCTAAATGGATGAAGATTTAATCTAAAATGATATTAAACATGAAAAATAGATGCAAATGAGTGTGAGTTTCAACAACATAAGTTTTCTATATCAAAATATGGATCCATTTCTCTCCAAATAGTGATGTATTTATAGGAAAACAAATGAAAAATCAAGGGCATAGATCAATTTGGTCAATTAATGGTCAAGATGAAAAAGGAGGGTGAAATATGGATCAAAGATTCTCATCAATGGATGAGAATCAAAGATCACAGGGATCAATGAAAGATCAAGGGATAATAATGATTCAAACAAACACACTTTGTAACAACTTTGAAAGTTTATTACAAAGTTTGTTTGAAAGAAATCATTCCTTTTTGGAGCCAAATAGGAGAATATTTCTTTGGAATATTCCCTATGCAAGTGAATTTGGAGGGGAAATTAACAATTTAGTAATTAAAACTAAATTTGAATGTGCAAGATGGAGAATAATAGGATATTCATTAAATTATTGATTTATTTAATGAAAAACATGGATCAAAATGACATTTAATTAAATAATAAAGATTATTTAACAAAATGAGAGGAAACAAGGTTTTAATTAAATAATTTGATTTATTTAATTAAATAGGGTGAAATGTTAGTGCGAGAGGGGGTGAATTAATCCAATTAGGTCAATTAGATTAATAGGTGAAAATGAGGCATTTGATTAAATGACTAGGTTAATTTAATCAAGAAAGCAAATAGAGGATGGATTTTAGGACAAAATGATGTTAGTGATTGAATTCAAATGTGCAATACCATTTAGGACATTTTTTAGTGGCTACATTTTTCCCCTCTTTGAAGCGAGGTACTTGTTACGCTGTTCAAAGACTAACACTTTTAGGATTAATGCTGATGCTCAGATCAAAAACATAAAAAATTCTTGATTTTTTAGATGCCCCACTATTGCCCCTGCAAAAAGAATTAAGCTGGTACCTTGCCCCTTTGAGAGATCAAGTGGAAATTTTATTTTTCAACTCGAGATTGTGACAAAGGTGCGAGAGTAATTTAGCTCAAAGAGGACTAGAAAGCTCTGATGTCTGATGAAGACAGATTTGATGATGTATAGATAGTCATCAGTCATGGGTAGCCTCATGTATATTTTGATATATCACATAGATTCAACACTTAGATATAACTGTTAGTAAAGATAGAAGAATAAGAAGAATAAGATGGATTGACCATTGATTTTAAGATTGATTTAGAAGTCAAACAAGCCTATGAGTCTTCGAGACTTTATTAGATTATGGTGATGAGATTGGCGATTTCTGTTCATATTCAAGATTGGGACACTCTGTCATTCCTTATTTTTGATATAACACATAGACACAATGTATCATGTTATTGATAACCAAGATGGTGTTGTATCTAGTGTGATGGACTTTGAATCTGTAAAAAGATAGGATAATCCTTGTTCACACCTTGACATACAAAAACCTCATTGGAATTTACTTTAGAAGTTTAGAATATTTCAAAAAAAAGCATACACAATAGTCAACAATTTATTTAAAACGACCTCCCTACACACAACTAAGCAAGTTTTTGCCTAGATTATTTTACAAGAATATCCCACAAGCACAAAAAACAAAAGATAATGATTAATGCCCCATTCCTTTCTCTCTAAATATTTTTGATAGACATCATTGAGAAGTCCTCAAAATGGGTCAAGAAGATAAATCATAAGTCAAGATCAAAACATGTAGTCAATGTTATCTATATCTCTTGCCAAAGGTGTAATGTGTTTTGAGGATAAATATCCAAAATGATTGCCAATGATAATTCCCATTGTAGGAAGGATACATACTAGGACATGTTATCAGAGGGTGGTGGGTTGATTGGTTGTTTTAAATTCCATTGATATAAGGTTCGATTGACATGTTTGATAATGATCAAGAGTTTGATTTTTGCGTTTAAAGGTTCTACTTTTGCTGATTGTTGTACCCATTTTCCATTTGTGTTACCAAAGGGTGAGTGTGATGATCAGTTTATTATGGATGAGATTATCATGGGTGAAAGCTGAATGGGATGGGTGATTTTGGATTTTTTTTGATATTTTAATGTTTTTGGTATTTTAAAAATGTTTTGAGACTGTTTTTTATTTTTCAATGTTTATGTGAATGTTTATGTTTTTGATTATTTGAGGTTGTTTAGGGTTTTTCTAGTTTTCCAATGTTTTGGGCTTTTCAAATTTCAATTTTTTTTTGTATTTTATGAGTTTTCAAATATTTTGGGTTTTTTTGAGATGACTGAGACCTAAGAGGGACTAACCTAGGGCCTCGAGGGCTTATCAAATATGAGCCTTGGCTATGTTATACATGCAAAGACCACGTAGTTTGAATGACTTTGACCAGTTTATTGATGAGAGATGAACACTTGATGGATTATCAATTTATTATGATGGAACCCTAAAGGACTAACCTAGGGTGTCTCAGAGGCACATTAGTGATGGCCTTGCCTACATTCAAGCTCAAAGACAATGTAGTTCGATAAGGTAACTGTTTTTGAATTTTTGATGTTTTAACTTTTTTAGGGATTTTGATGTGTTTTGGATGTTTGGGATTTTAACTTTAAAATGTTTTGAATGTTTTGGATTTTAGTTGTATAAGATTTTTGTTGTTTTTGGGATTTTTTTGGATTTTGCAAGTGTTTTTGGATTTTGATGAGGTTTTATGAATGTTTTTGGTATTTTTTGATGAGATTTGGATGTTTTTTATTTTCACATGATTTTGATGATTTGGATATGGATGTGTGATGATATCAGTGATCTATTTGGGATTTTGTTGAAATCCAAGCTAGGATATCGATTGATCTAATTGATAGGTTACCGATAGTGATAACATTGTTGAGGATGCTCAAAAATGCAAGGATAGTGTTGAATAGCACAAATATTGATTGATTGGATAAGACAGATTAAGATTTTGAAGCTAGGCTTGGAACAAAATCTATTAGAATGATTTGATGTGACATTGAAGTACAAGGTAGATACAATTGATATTGATTGTTTAGATTGATGTTTGATAAAAGATAAAGTTTGATAAGCAACATCTTCTCGTCAAAATGTGCCATGGGCTAGTGATTTTGAATTTTTGCTTACAAATTATTTGACCAATTTGATTTTACATTTTGCAAATGTTTAGATCACCATATAAGTTATAGGATATAGCTCAAGATTTATTCCCAAAGCAAGATGTAACTATCTATCCCCAGTGTCTAGCAATGTATGGAATGATTTGGGTGGATGCATGGATAAATGAATGGATTGATGGATGGGTATGCAAAGGATGCCAAGGATTATCTTGTGATAGGATAACATGTTTGGATAGAGGATGCCTCTTTGGAAAATGCCTCCTAGCTCAGATAATGCTAGTTAGGATAGGATCAATGATAGTGACCCATGTCAAGTTGTTTACCATAAGCAAGTGTAAAGTACATACCAAACCTTTGCCAAGATCAAGATAAGTTAGATGCGATGAAAAGGGATTGGATAATGAATCATGGATTTATTATGGATAAGATGGATGGAATGCAGGATTTATTATGGATGGGATGAGATGCTTTCACTTGAAATGGTGTACATAGATGCTCGATTCTACTCATGATGCTTGTTTACAAGGTTCTCATCATGGTACTTGTCCAAAGCGCCACCAAAGTGGTTTTCACTAGAGGACAATTTTTCTCTTGACTATTTTCTTGATTTTTTTTTTAATATTTTGAAAGTTTATGCTCATGTTGAACCACCTGGTGGTGCTGATGTAGACACTGATAGTGCTGATATAGATGTTGTTGTCATGATGTGCCAATGATATCTTGCTTTGAGGAGTTGCTTTGTTAGGATACGGGCGCTTGAATTAACCCTTGGATTCTCTTATCTTCTTTGTCAATATCAGAGTTAACCTTACCTAGATGTGCACATCACAATAGAGTACCCTTAGAGTCCTTATGATAAAGAGTTGCTACTAATACATGGTCAATACGAGAGTTGGATACCATGGATTTCGCAGTGGATGGTGGAATGCATTGAGGGATATGAGATGTAGATGGATTGGTCGATAGTTTAGAATCTTTGATTCTCCAAACTTGGGATGATGAGCAATGATGGGTGGATATGGAGATTCAATTGGGACCAAATTCTTCATATACTTGTAAGTCACTCTTGAAGCTTTTTTTTACAATAATGGATAATTTTGATAGATGAACTTCCCTTTTTGATTTTTCCCCATAGTTTCTTTGACTAATGGAGTTTGATAGGGATGATTTTATTTATTTTTATTTGGTGTCCATTTGAATTTTTCTTGTCCATTTTCTTTTCCAATTCCTTTGCTTTAAAAAATTTCTCTTTCTTTGATATTGACCTCTTTCTTGTGGTTGCTTCCAATTAGGGGGTGGAAAGATGCATGCTTGATGATTCATGATATGAATGGTTGTAGTGTTGGTAGATATTTCATCATAAGGACTCTTCGTGCTCCCCATGTTGGTGTTTGTGCTAGATAAAGTTGCCCCCAATATTATGGGATTATTACTAGCATACTTTGATTCTACTGCTAACAAACCATTTCCTTGCTTTTCAAGATTGTTTAGCTTTGTTGATTATTGATAATGCTTGATATCCTCATGCTCACTTTATTCAATTTGTATGAAGGATGTGTCTGATTTTGATGCTTCTTCAAAAGGTGTTGATGCTTTACAATGCATATAGGATTCTTCCTCATGATCCATTTTTGCTTGCTCTTCAAAGGATGTTTTTGATTTACCATCCATGTAGAGGTCTTCTTCATGATCAATTTTTGATATATCTATGGATTTTGCTATGCATTGATCATGTGTAAAGATATTAAGAGTAGGAGAATCTTGTTCCTTGGTAATGATATCAAGAGTATGAGACTCATTTTTTGGATGAAGATCATCTACATGTCCATTAGGAGTAAGCATCTCTTGGGTAGATGGAGGAGTATGTGATATATGAATATGATCATTACTTGCGACATCTTGTATGGATTAGAGAATACCCATTAGATCATAGTAGTATCTTGGAGATACAAATTCTTGATCTTGACTTTGTGTGGTGTTATCTTCAATATGCTTGAGTTCATGTTATTGGCATGGATCAATTTCAAAAGATGGATTGTTTGCAAAGGGTTCTTGAATGTCTTCATTATGAATGGGTAGTGGCTCAATATTTTCTTGATCTCCAAGTGAATTTTGATCAAGTGTTGAGTTGAGGATTCCTTCAATATCTGTAACCATCAGATCAAAGGATGTTAATATGTCTTGGAAAGGACCATTGCTAGACTTTGGTGAAATATGTTGATCATGCTTTGGAAAAAATTCTTGAGATATGTCCTCTAACTTATTAGGTGATGCAGAGACATTGTCAACATGATCATTGGAAGATGAATCTTGAATTTTGTCCTCAAACATGGTGGTGGGGATATTGTCAATGTTTTCAATCATAGGATCAAATGATGTTAACACTTCTTGAAATGGATCATTGTTGGATAGTGCTAATGGGTTTTGATCATGATTAAAAAGTGAATCTTGATGTATGTTGATTTGATCATTGGATGTGGTAGAAATATCTTCAAGGTTCTCATTGATGGATAGATCTTGATCATTGTTTTCAATAATTATGGTGGAGAGATTGTCACTGCTATCATTAGTGGTTGAATCTTGATCATTGTCCTCAACAATTATTTTTCCTTGATCAAGATGGTCTTGGATGAGATCTTTGAGTTTGATACAATCTGATGTGTCATGAACTTTTGTGCAATGGTATTCACAATAAGCATTATCATCATACCATGAGAACTTGATGCTAGGTTCACCCCCATTTAATGATTCTGGAAGATTGCTAAGTTTTGCTTGGACTAATGTGTTTAATTCTGATTTGATTGGCTCCCATAAAGGAGTGTATTCACATTTTTCATCTTGTGAGATTTGTGCTTGTTGAGATTGATCTAGTTGTGATTCATCTTGGATATGTGGTGATTGATCGTGTTGAGGTTGTTGATTTTGATATCCAACTTCTTGATATTGAGGATAATGTTCTTGATATGGTTGTGACCACAACTCCATGTTTTGATGACATGGTTTAACCAATGGGGGAGTGTGTCAATTTTTGGGTGGAAATGCCTCTTGGTACAATGAATCAACTATTTTGGTAAATGAAGCAATTTGATGTCACAAAATTTGATCTTGATTTTGATTTTGACACCCTTGATATAGTTGATTTGGTTGTTGATGAAAGCATATTTGGAGTATACACTTGTGGTATTTGTATGGGATCACAAACAAATTGATTTTGGACAATGCCCTATTTTGGGGTGATGTTTAGATTTATCATCATAGGTTGGCATTGAACATTGTTGTGGTTGGGAAACACACTTCTTTGATTTAGGTAACCTTGATTTTGCATGGCGTTACCTTGATTTGGATCAATGAATTGAGTTGTCAATATATTGATTGGATTTTGAACAATATTGATGTGATTAAAAAACATATCTATCCCATAGTTTACCATGTATGGATTTGATATGTTCATGTTTGGTAAGTTTGTATTTGGTATATTCACATTTGACATGTATTGATTTGATGGGATAATGTTGATTTGTTGAAGAATCATGTATTGATCATTTGGTTGATAAATTTGTTGGTTTTGACTTTGATTTAAATCTACCATAGGGAAAGGTGTTCCGAAATTTAGATTGGAATGCTCACATTTGTTTTATCATTGAGGTTTGTAGGATACAATGAACTTGTGTGTGAATTGAATAAATGTGATTTTTGATAATCAATTGGTATTGTAAAGTTTTGATAGTTTGGTTGATTTAGATCACTCATAATGTGTGAATCAAGTTTATATTCCATGGTTTTCTTGTTTTTTTACCTTGTTGTAAAAGTGAACCTCTAAGGTGTTTTTGGACCAATTATGCGAGTGGATGATGAAAGGGGTGAGTGATATGGGGGATGAACTTTGTAAAATTATGGACAACACTTTTAGAAAAAAAGGTATGATGGCTTTGATGTCTTGGATAAAAGGTGTTGATGAACATATAAATCTTTAAGGTAGACTTGTGACCTTCAAAATAAACTAGTCCAAAAATGTGGTGACTAAATCAACTAAGTGTATGGAAAAGGATCCATTTCACACAAAAAGTAGCTAAGTTAGGGGATTAGTTTGATAAATTCCTAAGTCCAAAGTGTTGATGTGTCCAAAAGTTTCTAAAGCTATTAGTGAAGTGGACTGTGAAATATGATGAAGGTGGATGAAATATTTTGTCCCAAAGTATGTTTAACCTTAAAGGGACCTTTTTTTTGGAAGACCAAGATGGTGAGAAACATGCTATACCTCTAAAGTGATAAAACCTTAAGAACTCAATGATTTTGACAATAGAACTCAATTATTTTCACAATAGAATTTGGACTCAATGTTTTGCAATAATTTCCTTGTCTCAATTTGCTTGTTTTGGAGAGTCAATGTTTGAACATACATCAATGTGGGGTATCCATTTGATTTAATCTTTGCGTAAGTCAGATTGTTTCATTACCACGTCAAGAAAGTCTTAATTAATGTTCAAACTAGAATGTTTATGTCTAAGCAACCTTCATTTCACAAAGTACATTATGTGACAATAAAAAAGCTAAGGCCATAATTCCCTATGTTAACTTTGGAAAGTATGGATTTAGATATAAGTCTAAATATTTAGAAGCCTCTAAGGATAAAATCATTAGGAAAAGTAACAATATTAGGAATTTTCAAAAGGAATCCATACTTGATCCAAAGGGTTTGAAATTTGATAAATCATGTTGATGTGTGTTTGAAATTTTTTGGAACCAAGCAAAGTATTAAAATGACTCACAAGCAATATAACATCCCTAGCTCAAGTGGGTACATATTTCTTAGTAGGCTTACCATCATCCCCTAATAGATGATTAATCCGTGAAGATGGAATGGACAAATAGGCTATGTCAAGGAAATGTACCATCTTGACACGCCAAGCAAAGGAGTCCCTTCCCTCTTTGCTTTATTGCCTCAACCAAATACCAAACATGGTAAGTAACTTCTTGGAACGATGCTATTCCAATTCACTACTTTAAAATAGGATTCAAAAATGAACTTGGTTGTCTACTACTAAAAAAGGGTTCTTAATTAGTGTTTCTGGGATAACTTGGTGTCTATACATGTAGAGATTCACTTATTTAAGAGGTCTCTCAGCCCTTAGAAAGATCTAAGGGTTTTTACACATCTCATGGATACTAAGGGATAATTTTTTTGGTATAGAACATCCACACCAAGTGGTTAATGAAATTTGTCACACAAATTATTTATATAGCGGATCAAAATGAACATACCACTTGGGTTGTTCCCTCTCACAATTTGGGAGGCAAACCCTCTAAAGGTAAAACAATGTGTGAAACTCAAGATGATTTTCACTACCCCATATTTCCAAAAGGCATGAGGGGAGAGGATACACTTCAAGTATTCTCAAGCAACACAAAGAAAACGTATACTTGAGTGTTTCTCTTCACCCAAGATTGCATGAATCACAATGTGAGTGGATGCACACTACAAGTATAAGAAAGCAAAAAGAAAAATCATTAATTTTAACCTTGAAAAGCACAATGAGTTCATTTTAAGCACCAATTGGAAGTGTTTGATTGTTTTGTTCAATTTTAAACTGATGTTGCAAAATGAGGATATGTGCGTCTAATTTTAACCAACTTTGAAAGTTAATTTTAAACCTAATAGAAGATTAGTTGGTCCTAAAGCATAAAGTAAAGCACCATATTATGGGTTATAATTTTCTCATAAGTGTGAAAACACTTTTTACAATGAGCTTTAAATGCCTTTGTGGACAATGATTTTGGCACCACAAGACTCCTTAACACTTCTAGGGTTTTGCACCTAAAAGGAGAGAGGTGGGCCAAAATGGGTAATGTCCCCACTCAAAAGTAATGCAAATATGAATGAAATATGTGTAAATGTAATGTCCCAAATGAAATAAACTGATAAAATCTATTGATTATTAATGCAAAACTAATAAAATGTAAGATGTTTGAAAACATAGTGTGATATACAGAATGATAAATTGAATGCAATATAAAACAAGATAGAAAGGATAAACAGAAAGAGTCCACCTAGAAAATGGTAGAGGTTGGAATGAAGACTGCAGATGTCTATGAAATTTTGGAAAATCTAATTTTCTGGCCAACTGGGACACTTACGCCAAGCTGAGTGACTTAGTCCCAGATCTGGAAAACTGCTCTGAAACCCGTTTCAGCCAAATGGGTATCCAGATCTACAGAAACTTCTGTCAAACATGTGAAATGGGTCTAATTATCCACTTTTGGAGAATTAGTCCACTTTGGCTTTTCTAAAAATTTGAAAGTGGAAACGGAAGCCCTCGGTCTGCACTTTTTGTTCCCCTAGGTGTCTGGTTCTAAAACTGCCAAATTCGGGCTAAAAGTGACTTTTTATGGATATTTTGACCTTTCCAAAATGGAAATGATTCCAAAAAGTTTGAAACCTATTCTTCAATCATGTCCAAGCCATCCAAGCACCTAAATCTGTAATCACACAAAGGAAGAGAGATAAAATGTTGATTGTTAGGGATTGGGGGTTTTCCTTGGTCAAACCCCGTTTAGGTAATCAAATCAAAATGATGAAATAAGATAATGAAACATGAAACATGAAACAATGCAATTAGAAACTTTCCATGATGGTAGATCTTGAGTTGCTGCAACAGTGGATGAAGAATATTGCTCTTGAATGCCTTAGAAAGCTATCTTGATTACTTTGAATGCTAAAACCTTAGCTTGCATGAATTGACAACATGGATGAATGATGGATGAATAATGATTTCCTTATGAATTAGGGTTAAAGGACTCCTTTTATAGAGAATATTTAAGTGAATGGCTAGAATAAGGATCATGATCAAGGGCCAAGATTAAATTAGAGAATAATTTAATCAAGGGTGAAGGTTAATTAAGAGAAGAAAGACATGGATAGATAAAGACTTGAGGTGGAAGATAAGATTGGCATGAAGAAAGAGGTGATAGGAGAAATTAAATAATAAAGATTATTTAATTTAGGTGGCCAACATAGGAGAAATAAATAAAATATTAATTTTATTTATTTATAAAGAAAGGTGAGAACAAATAATGAGATAATTAAATAATTAAAAATAATTATTTAATTATAGACAAAAGGTGGAGTGTTAAACATTAAATAATTAAAAACAATTATTTAATGGAGAGGGAAAGGATAATTAAATAATTAAAATAATTATTTAATTGGGGAAATAAAGAAAGGATAAATAATTAAATGAATATAACATTTATTTAATTATAGAGAGAAAAGGCTAATGAATAATTAAATAATTGAAATTATAATTCTTTAATTATAGAAGAAGAGGGAAAAGCTAAGTTTTGAATAAAAATAATGTTAAATTCAAAAGTGGGGTGGGAAAGGACCATTAGACTTAAATGCTTAGTAAAAGTCTAGAAAAGTGTGAAAGTCATTTACAATTCTTTACAACACCTTTACAAGACATGCATTTTATTCAATTTGCAAGGGTTCAAGACCTAATGCGGATGTGTAAAACACCTCACAACACTAAATCAAGGAAAAACTAGGCCAACATCCAAATGAGCATGAAAATGTCCAAGGATACATTTTTTTGCGACACATTTAGCCCCCACTTTAGTGAGAGGATTAACTTGCTTCAAACTCACACTAAAGTAGACATTCAAGAGGAAGGTCCAATCGTACCAATGAAGATGACAAAGGATGACAAGGATCAAGACAATGGTCAAGCCCCCAGGATCCAAGATCCTAAGTCAAACCAACATAAGTACAAAAAGGAAATACACAAGTTGTATGATATGCAATAGAACAAGATACATGAACATGCAATGGCAATAACTAAAAGAAAGGAAAATGAGAAGTAGAAATAAGAATAAGGTGGATCAAGATTTGACCATTTTTCCAACACGACGTGGATTAGTTCTAGACTGTTTGTCCTAAAATACATACTCACTTCGAGGCGACGAAACTCTTGGCTGTCCACCGGGTGAGAAGTCCTAAAAGGTGAGAAACGTACACTCATGGCTGGTATGTACTCACATACACACAAGTGGCTATGGGGAAAGTCATGTCTTGGATTGGGCTTCCTGCTCAAACCATACCGAAGTTATACCTCCTGATAACTTTAATAAGGCACCACAATGAATATGTTTTTGTAAATGTAAAGATTTTGTTAAAGGGGATTTTTCTTTGTTCATGTAAGGTCTTCTTTTTAGGGAGCATTGTGCCTAATGTTTCCAAGAAAGGAGAACTCAAGGTGTCAGATTGTTGCCCATTGGATGCCTCATTTGCATCATGCCATGTCAGGAGATTGTGCACTCTTGGATGACATCAAACCCAATGACACCACCAAGAAGAGGACACATCACAAGAAAAAAGAAAAGTCACGCCTTGAATTTTTTTCCAAAAGATGGCATCTATCTATGCCCCCACTTTAAAGTGGTTGCTACACCATCACTGTGAGCAATTGATTTAAAGTAGCCAATGATAAATGAAAGAAGACATGAGAGCAAGCCCTATGCCAAGTCATATGTTTCTAAATTGAGCTACATCATGAAGAAGTATGTCACAAACGAGTCAAATTAAGGCATGTCATCTACATCCAAAGCTTGCTCTTATATGTTCATGAAAGTTTAACAACTAACCAAAAGAGACAATGACATGTGACATATAGGGATAAGACTTCCTAACCCTTTGCTCCCACTTAGTGTAGGATAAGGGTGAGCTGGGAAGGGATGATGATATGTTTCTCCTTGCAATGAATGTAAAACATGCAACTATGGCAAGGAGCAACAACTAATGCTATTTATTATGATGAGTAAACAAAGTTTCTACTTGATACATATTTAATGAGATATCTATCAGTTTCAGATGTACCAAGGTTAGAGTTTTCATGGAAGAATGGTTTGTGATAGTGTTGACATTGAATGAAGGTTTTTGTTTTGAGGGATAGTAACCAAGATCATTAGGCTTTATAGCATCACATCCTTTCTCAAGTTGTCTTCCAAAAATTTTTGTCACTTGTTTTATATTTGGTGGTTGTTCAATTGTCTCAAAGTTTGTCTTGGATGTTGTCTCTGCTTTTAAGGTGGTTGAAGTGGATGTTGTTGACATTACCTCTTTTTCTCATCCCTTTGTAAATTATTTTGTTATGATCATGTATTCCCCCATGGATGTAGGTATGAAATCAAAGGTTTCCGAAGCATCTTCCAATAACTTTGTGGTGTCTTCGATTTTCTTTTGTTTTTTAATGTCCTTATGCTTGATACTGATAATAACACTTGTAACCTTTTTGTTTTGAGGAGTAGAAGGTGAATTTTCATAAGCTCCTAACATTTTCTTCAAGGTTTCATGATTGTCCAAGCATTCCCATGATGGTGGTAAATCTATATCAAACAATTCAGGATGCTTCAGAGTGAGGTTGATTTTTGGTTTGCACATGATAGTGTTGATGTTTTCTTGCACCATGAGAATCTGCCTAGCAGGAGAGTTTTTAGGAGAGAAGCAAACAAGATGTTGATCACATTCCATTAATAGGTTTTGTAGAGTAATTTCATCACAAGGAGAGGAGGCATCAAGAGAGGAAAAAGAATCACATTCATGCTTTTCAATGATTGGATCCTTTTGCTCAATTATGTATTCTTGGATAGGGAAAACATTAGGAAAGGGAGAAAGAAGATTCTCATGTGTTTCAATGAATAGTTAGTCTAATCCCAAAATATCATCTTCACAAGTAGGGGAGACATTAGGAGAAGAACAAGTATGATTATCATGATTATTTGTGATTATATCCCTTTGGCCAATAATGTCTTCCAAAATAGGGGAAGAAAAATAAAGAGAATTTTCATAGGTCTTAAAGGTTTGATCATCTAATTCCAAAATATCCTCCTCACCAATAATGTGATTGTCATGATTTCTCACAAAAACATTCTCACAAATAGGGGAGGAGTTAGAAGAAGAATGTAGACTAGGTAGAGTGATGTTAAGAGATGTGTTTATGATCTCATTATCTTGTTCCATAATATCTTCCAAAGTAGGAGAAGTTATAGAAGAGGAGCTTTCAACATTGTCATGATTCTCAATGGGTGTATCTTCGAGCTCCAAAATACCTTCATCACATGTAGGAGAGATATTGGGAGAAGAGGAACTATGATTATCATGATTGTCTATGCTTTCATATTCTTCTATCACTTCATTCCCACAAATAGAAGAGATATTAGAGGGTGTGGAACTATGGAGTGTATCAACATTGTTATTCTCTTGCACTAAGAAACTCTCATAACTAGGAAAGATATTGGAAGGATGACTATCAGGGTTGCTAATAAGCTCATAGGAAATTGAATGCATGATTTTTTCTTAAAGATTATTGTGATCTTCACCAATAGGAGAGATGTTAGGAGAGGGGGAAATTTGATTGTTGTTCAAAATGTTATCCTTTTTCTCTAAGGTCTCATTCGCTTGTGCCATAATGTCCACCCTAGTAGGAGAGCTTTTAGAAAAGTGATAAACAATAGGTTCATCACATTTCATGGTTGGATTTGATAAAGTAGCTTCATCACTCATAGGAGAAGAATCAAGAGAAGGATAACTAGGAGTTTCATGGTTACCAATGATTGGAATTTTTTGTTCAAATAAGTCTTCCCAAATGGTAGGGGCATCAGGAAAGGGAGGAATAAGATGCTCATGAGTCTCAATAATGATATACTCTAACACTAAACTATCTTTTTCATGTCTAGAGAAGATATTAGGAGAAGGGAAGGTGGGATTATCATGATTTTCTAAATTTACATGCCCATGTCTTATAATGTCTTCTTGAGTGGGATAGGTAGGATTTTCATAGCTTTGAATCATATCCTCCACACAAATGTGTTTGTCATTATCATGCAGGATTGTATCCTTATGCACTAAAGCATTTTCACTAGTAGGGGAGGTGTTAGGAGATGAATGGAGACTAGGGAAGGTAGTGGCCTTGATTTCACCTTCATGTGTCATAATGTATTTGCAAGGGGGAGGAGAAGGAAGAAAAGCAAGAATTTCATGATCTTCAATGATTGTGTCTTCTTTCATCAAGATACCTTCATCACCAATGGGAGAGATATCGAGAGAAGAACAATTATGATTATTATGATTATCGATGCTTGCATCATTTTGTGTCAAACCTTTAATTTAGTGGATGATTTTAGTAAGAGGAAGTCCTTAAGGGCTCCATCTAACATGTCTAAGTCATCACTACTAAAGGGCTTCAATGATATGGTTTTTCTAAATTGAATCATTTTTTGAATTGTTTCTTTTGATGTTTTTTGTTTTTTGTCTTCGTTTTCTAATGAATTTTATCTAAATGAACTAGGAACTAATGCTGGAAATGAAAACTGAAAAAGTATAATGCTATCCATAATTGCCATGAATGTAGATAATGTTATTTCTATAAACTTAAAATGCAATGTAAAGACATAGGATGAAATGCAAATTTTCAGATTTCAAACAATGTAATGTACTAATTACACTATGCAATGAAATGTTGTGAATGCAAAGTTGAAATTAAGCAATGCATGAAATGAGCCAGTTTAAGCTAGATCTAATGAAATGTATGTTATAGAAACTTAGCCAATTGATACATATAGGTAATGACAGAAAACAAAAGTGCAAAAATAGGGTTTTCAATGTTGGGAAAGGCAGTTTTAGGGGTATAAAGGGACTAAGTCGGCCAAGGTGGCAAATGATTCCTAATAGGGTTTTTTTTAGAATTTTCAGATTTTTTTGATGGATTTTGATGTTTTTTGTGTTGTATGATGCAGACCTAAGATGAAAATGCATAATTTCAAAAAAAATCAATGATTTAAGATGTAAAAATGCAACCTATATGCACTTTCACTAATGCAAAATTTGAAACCCTAGAATGCAAATTAACTAATGCAAAATGCAATGTAATGTTAATGCAAGCTAATTCCTAGGATGTAAATGCACTTGAAATCATAAGTAAAATTTTCTAAAGTCGGGTTCACCAAAATGTGGACAATGATTTTGGCACCACAAGACTCCCTAACACTTTTAGGGTTTTTCACCTAAAAGGAGAGACGTAGGCCAAAATGGGAAATGCCCCCACTCAAAACTAAAGAAAATATGAATGAAATATGCCTAAATGTAATGTACTAGATGCAATAAACTGATAAAATCTATTGATTATTAATGCAAAACTAATAAAATGTAAGATGTTTGAAAACATAGTGTGATATGCAGAATTATAAATTAAATGCAATATAAAACAAGATAGAAAGGCTAAACAGAAAGAGTGCACTTGGAAACTGATAGAGGTTGGAATGAAGACTGCAGATGTCTTTGAAATTTTGGAAAATCTAATTTTCTGGCCAACTGGGACACTTACGCCTAGTTGGGCAACTTAGTCCTAGATTTGGAAAACTACTCTGAAACCTGTTTCAGCCAAATGGGTATCTAGATCTACAGAAACTTCTATCAAACATGTGTAGTGGGACTAAGTCGCCATTGCTGGTGATTTAGTCCACTTTGGATTTTCTAAAAAATCTGAAAGTGGAAACGGATGCCCTTGATCTACACTTTCTATTGCCCTAGGTGTTTGGTTCTAAAACTACCAAATTTAGGCCTCAAAGTGACTTTTTATGGCTATTTTGACCTTGCCAAAAGGGAAATGACTCCAACAAGTTTGAAACCTATTCTTCAATCATGTCCAAGCCATCCAAGCACCTAAATTTGCAATCACACAAAGGAAGAGAGAGAAAATGTTGATTGTTAGGGATTGGGGGTTTTCCTTGGTCAAACCCCGTTTAAGTAATTAAACCAAAATGATGAAATAAGATAATGAAACATGAAACATGAAACAATGAAATTAGAAACTTTCCTTGATGATAGATCTTGAGTTGTTGTAACAATGGATGAAGAATCTTGCTCTTGAATGCCTTAGAAAGTTATCTTGATGACTTAGAATGCTAAAACCTTAGCTTGCTTGACTTGAAAACATGGATGAATGATGGATGAATAATGAATTCCTTATGAATTAGGGTTAAAGGACCCCTTTTATAGAGAAGAGTTAAGTGAATAACTAGAATAAGGATCATGATCAAGGGCCAAGATTAAATTAGAAAATAATTTAATCAAAGGTGGAGGTTAATTAAGAGAAGAAAGACATGGATAGATAAATACTTGAGGTGGAAGATAAGATTGGCACAGACAAAGAGGTGATAGGAGAAATTAAACAATAAAGATTATTTAATTTAGGTGGCCGACATAGGAGAAATAAATAAAATATTAATTTTATTTATTTATAAAGAAAGGTGAGAACAAATAATGAGATAATTAAATAATTATAAATAATTATTTAATTATAGAGGAAAGTTGAGTGTTAAACATTAAATAATTAAAAACAATTATTTAATGGAGAGGGAAGGGATAATTCAATAATTAACATAAAATTATTTAATTGGGGAAATAAAGAAAGGATAAATAATTAAATAAATATAACATTTATTTAATTATAGAGAGAAAAAGGCTAATGAATAATTAAATAATTGAAATAATTATTTAATTATAAAAGAAGAGGGAAAAACTAAATTTTGAATTAAAATAATATTTAATTCAAAAGTGGGGGGGGGGAAAGGACCATTAGACTTAAATGCTTAATAAAAGTCTAGAAAAGTGTGAAAGTTATTTACAATTCTTTACAACACATTTACAAGACATGCATTTTATTCAATTTGCAAGGGTCCAAGACCTAATGTGGATGTGTAAAACACCTCACAACACTAAATCAAGGAAAAACTAGGCCAACATCCAAAAGAAAGATCCAATTGAGCATGAAAATGTCCAAGGATATATTTTTTTGTGACAACTTTTTTCTTCAATTAAATGCTTCATGCTCCTCTTCAAACATGCAATTCATGTTCCAAATATTAGATGAAATCAAGAAAACAAGAAGTTAGGATTAGATAAATGATTTAGCATTAAAACCCTACAACCTAGATGAAGTTGCCATGTGATTTGACTTTAGGTGCAAAAATGTAAAATTTAAGTGTACCAAAATTGAAAACCACCTACACCATTGAATAGAGCATGAAATTCTACCCCATTTCAATAAAAAAGCTTTGAAAAAGACCTCGTATGACCAAGATATGGCCATTTTAAGATAGACTATAAAAGTAAAAAATTAATAACGTCACTATATCTAAAAATCAATGGCATTGCTATATTGCGACGCCTTTGCAAATGCATCACTCTGGTGAAAAATAGTGTCACCGCATGCCTAGAACTTGCAAAATATGTGAAACTTAAGAAAAATTGAACAGATTCAAGTGGTTAAGCCCTCCTAGCGCCAAAATGTGACCAAATTCATAGTATAGGATAAATACACCAGATCCATACAAATTTAAGGAATATTTAATCCACTAATCCATGATCCCAATGTGATGGTGTTTGAAAGCATCAAAACTAAGAAACCATTAAACTAAACATGAAATAAACATGAAATCTTGAAAGAAACCTATTCTAAGACTTCAAACTTTATTCCATTGGGGGAGTGGTGTCGCATTGATGTGGAATGGTGACCATTTCCCAATCCCTTAGATAATATGAGCTTGTTCCAACTGATTTTATTGGAGAAAATTGATGAAACTAATGAGATATGAACGAGAAATGATATAAAACTAGCCTAACATGATAAAGATGAATGCTAAATTCTATAATGCTTGATCAAATGGACGCAATCTATGCTAAGTGTAAAAAAATATCAAAGATGCAAGCCATAACTATGAATTTATTCTAAAATGTATGCAAACTAAGCTAATATGGAAGCCATTAATGGATGCTTAAGATAAATGGATGAAGCTTTAATATAAAATTCTATTAAACATGAAACATGGATGCAAATGATTGTGAGTTTCAACAACATAAGTTTGCTATCAAAAGATGGATCCATTTCTCTCCAAATAGTGATGTATTTATAAGAAAAAGCAAATGAAAAATCAAGGGATTAGATTGATTTGGTCAATCAATGGTCAAGATGAAAAAGGACGGTGAAACATGGATCAAAGATTCTCATCAATGGATGAGAATCAAAGATCACATGGATCAAGGAAAGATCAAGGGATAAGAATGATTCAAACAAACACACTTTGTGAAAAAATTGAAAGTTTGTTACAAAGTTTGTTTGAAAAAAATCATTCCTTTTTGGAGCCAAATAGGAGAATATTTATTTAGAAGATTCCCTATGCAAGTGGATTTGGAGGAGAAATTAGCAATTTAGTAATTAAAACTAAATTTGAAAGTGCAAGATGGAGAATAATAAGATATTTATTAAATTATTAATTTATTTAATGAAAAAAGGGGATCAAAATGACATTTAATTAAATAATAAAGATTATTTAATGAAATGAGAGGAAATAAGATTTTAATTAAATAATTTGATTTATTTAATTAAACAGGGTGAAATGTTAGTGCGAGAGGGGGTGAATTAACCCAATTAGGCCAATTAGATTAATAGGTGAAAATGAGGCATTTGATTAAATGACTAGGTTAATTTAATCAAGCAAGTGAAAAGAGGATGAATTTCAAGATGAAATGATGTTAGTGATCGAAGGCAAATGTGTAATACCATTTAGGAAATTTTTAAGTGTCTACAGTACTTTATTTTTTCTTAAGATTCAAACAAAACACCAATAAATTTATTATATAGAGGTATAAACAAATGTGCAAAAAAAAATAGTTTCCTGTCAAAAATAAAAATTAATAATTCTAGAGATGAATATAATGATAAATCTAGAGAATAAATTCACATATATATAAACTATAATTTGTGAAATAAGAACCCGTAATCAATACGAAAAAAAATGATTTATTCATGTCTTCAAACTGTATTGGCATAAAAGAAAAGAAATAAATGGTTCAAATTAAAATGAATTAATCAACATGAAGGAAAATGGAATTGTAATTGTAAGATTTTCCGATGAACTTGAGCACCTAGGATCACCTGCAAAACCAAGATTAACCTTCTACATGAGAGCAACATGAGGATGAAATGCTGGAATATGGTGCAATAACTGAATATGATATTATCACACTCAAAATGATACAATATGCATCAACACTCCCTTGAATTGACTGAGTTGATATGAACTCATCTAAACTAGATAGAAGGGAGAGGTGAGTGTTGAATATATAGCATAATGTGGGAAAATAATTCCAAGAGGGGTAATAACTCCCAAATAACCAAATTAGGTGGGAGTTATGCCTACTTGGAAAATTCCCAATAGGTGGCATAACCTACTCAGAAAGAGACAAGAGAGTGGTTTTGTGAGGTGGCATAAAAGGCCAAAAGAGGGTGTGAGACTCAACCACTCAAGTGTGGGTGAGAGCAACACATGTAATCAATGGATTACACCACATGTCCTAACATAAACCATGTATCATATAACCAAAGCATGCTTAATAATGTGTAGGGAAAAAAAATATTAAAAAACCTACACCAACAACAACGAGTGAGAGCAATAATTAATGAAAATTGAGTAGTTATAAGTTACTTGTAATTAAGAAACTAAAGTTTCTTAAATATAATTATGAATCTAAACAAATCAAACTAACTAAACATTGAATTAGTGTTTGCAAATTTTAAAATTTGTTATTTAAAGTAAGGAATAATTTGCACAATACAACCTTTAATAATCTTAAATTTTAGAGATAATTACTAGAAATTAATATCAAAATCCAATAGCCACGATTTTTCTCTTATTAAAATTTATGCTACATGGAAAATAGTGATGTAATGTGCATTAGTATTAAGTAGATAATGGTTTTATTTTTCAAAAACAACAATGTGGTACTTAACTACATTGGATGGTATAACATTGAATTAATATTTCTTTGCATGTCTATGCTTGCCTTGTTATTCATATGTATTGCATAAATATAAATTTTATTTTGTTAGCAATTTAATGTGCAATAATAATCAATTTGTATTAAATAAAGATTACAAATTATCATTATAATAAACACACTTAGTCATCACTTTGTTAGGAACTTTCTTTTAAACTAGTAAAATTATCACCACTTAAAATGATCTTAGTTGACATTTTCATGAAAATATTACCATTCATCTTTTATTAACCAAGATTTTATTTTTCAAATTATCTTAAACAACCAACTTGTGCAATGGATTAACATAGTCTCCAAGAAGTTGTAATTGAAATAGCCTTGTTAATGTCTCTAGACATATTATTAGTACTTGAAGGTATTAAGTTATCATTCTTTCCTGGATTTACATTAGACACCAATAGGTCATGTGATATATTCAAGATCGAGAATGGCCTTGGTAGTTAGATAATGTTTTTTTACATTCTGGGTGTTAGGTGAGTTTGTAATTAGGAATTGGTAGATTAAAGAAAGTCTAGGTACTATTAATTAATAAGAATGTTATTAATAAAAATGTTCTTTTTATTGCTACCTTTATTTAAGTCTTCTTAAGGTGGTGAATGTAAATTCTCGATTAATCTCTTCATTTTAGCAATATAGGGAAGTCTAAAATAGATAACTTTGAGAACTAAAGTAAATTCTAGACTATACATAAAAAGAAATGGGAGGAAAATTACCAACCTTGATATATCTATAGTAATTGAATTTCTTAATAAACTTTAAATCTATAATTCAACCTTAAATTTTAAGTTTACATGTTAAATTAAAAATTATCAACCTTAAATTTTATGTAAAATTATTTAATGTATCCTAGTTCTTTTATAGCAAAACTATTTTTTAATTAAGTTATTGTTGTACAATAAAATTTCCCTTCTAGTCAAATTAAGAAAACAAATATAGGAAAAAAAGGGAAATTATGAATCCCTTGGTGGCTCATCAAGTGTCCTTAATTAGATTGAGAGAAATAGTTGTTAATAAATTTTCTCAGTTATTGTGGGAATCAATGAAGGAGGCTAAGTTGGATTTAAATTATTATTACACAAAGTGTACTCTTGAATGCACTTATTTCGCCTAATTTCTTAAATGTATATTAAAATTAAATTGGGAATACAAAATTATGTGATTATGTTAATCCTAATAAGGAAACAAACATCTAGTGATTATATAATATTTTCTTCTATAAATATGATTATCAAAAAAGTTTGATTGAAAATAGTTGTAATTTAATTATTAAATTTTAATCATTAACTCTAAAATTAAAATAGTTGTTGGATGAGAAGTGTTAGCACAACATTTGTCAAAGTGTTCCTAGTTTAGGAAGGAAATATCCTCCTTTAAGGGACTAGTTAGATAATGGAATTAGATTCATATGAATAAAGAAAAAAAGAAGTTACTCCTCTTGTTATGCCTTGTGTAGTAGTAGAGATTAAATAGGATATCCTCATACTAAGTGTGAACATAATTGAAGGTATCATAGTTGGATGTTGTCGACTACACAAAGGGTGATTTTGCAAAAAATAAATATATCATGATTTGAGGTGTAAAATATTTTTTTTTGGGGTTTGTGTTGTGTGTAAGTGATCAAAATTTTGGGCATGGAATTTGGTATCAGAGTGAGGTTCCAACACTAGGAACTTTGGGGTTATGTTAATTAACTTCGTTTTGCATAGGGTCCTAATTGGTTTAAGTAAATTATAAGTCATTATAGAAGAATTAAAGGGAAATTGGAGAGACCTAGGTGAATAATATTGTGTGCAATATCTTAATTGATGAATTAAAAGTTGATTTATTAATATTTCTAAGATGAAGTTTAAAAATATGATTAATTAAACAATTTCATCCTAAGTTTTACAAATAAGTTAATTAAGAATTAGCATGTTAATTATACCTTGTTTAATACACCTAGGGCTATATTATCTTATCCTTTGATATTAAACTTCTTAGATTCTTATCAAGGTTGATTTTGATTATTATCTCCTTGTCCATGTTATGAGCAATTTGTTTTTTTTGTTTTGGGGCTAAGAAAGGAAGCTCTTTAGAATCACTTACAGTCTTATGAAAGGTTTATTTTATAGGACTTATTTGAAGAGCTTTTATTGTTCACTCTAAATGTTCATTTCCAATGTCTCTCTTTATATGGATTCTCAGTTGAATATAGTTATGGATAGAAATATTCTTGAATTCAAGTAATATTAATTAGAACTATTTGAGAAAACTAATAAATTATAATAAATAAATTGATTTATATAAAATTGGTTTTTGTTAGATGAGAAATTCAATTTTTTGGATTAAATAACCAACTTGTAAGATTGTTTAAACATAATTAAGTTACTTAGGTACATAAAATTGAAATTCCTTGCTTCATAATAAAGATGGATGTTAAAATTTAATTTCTATATATTTTAATATAGGTCCTTAATTGTAGAAAAATGAAAAAATGAAGGTTCAAAGATGTTTTATCTTCGACAAGTATTAAACATCTTGTTCTATGGTAAGGTGAGCAATGCCAATTGTTGATAAAAGTAAAGTGTAGGGGTTTAAATGGGGTAGTAGTTGTCTTTAATAGGTAGTTGAACTATAGGTGCCAAAGGTGTTTTCTTAATTAGGTAGTGAAATAGAGATTCCAAGGTTTGAATACAATCTAGCAAGGAATACAATATAGTAAAATAACCATCATTTAAATTATGTTATCTAGATGTTTGATAGCATCTGCTTTTTTATCACAAAATTTAATTATGGAAGCTATCTGAGTGAGTTTTTGATTTTTAAAATGTAACCTTTGTTATGAATCGAAATCAATAAATTATGCTTTATTGCTTACTTAAAATCTAAAATATTTGGTAACCTACATGATTGTTGATTTCAGTTATGGTTTAGACTCTTTGTTTCTTTTAATTCTTGATTATAATATGATAATAACTTGAAGCTAAAGAGTTGGTCCATTTAAAAGATTAGATATTTTTAAAATGAAGATTAGAATTGCTAAATACATTGTAATGATTATGATTCACTTATAGGTACAAGAAGAAAATTGAAAGTACAATTGCTCTTTGTAAGGAAACTTAGACTCAGATATCAATAGTTTCCTTTTGACATTTAATAAAAGTGATGTTTAAATTTAGTGCAATGGAACTATAAGATGGATCATGTATATTAGTTTTGTAAACAAGGATTGTCTATAAATTAAGGTTGATTTTTCTATTAATAAGTGTTGTCAATAGAGGTTGAATAAAAAGAATAAAGTACATTATAATAAGTGTCATGGAAAACTAGTAAATGTTATGTTCGTGACTCAAGTTTGAGATATAGGGTATCCAACTTGGGATGAGGGTGTAGTGGACATCTGGGATGATCTACCAATGTATACCCTTGAGTTAATCATGTTTTGTTTTTGGTTGTTGGCATATTTGATTGTATTGGAAATCCCCTAGTGACAACCACTCCATTTGGAGAAGGATCCGCTAGTGTACTTGGGGTTGAGGGAGTACCCCCGTTCATTGGAACATTGTGATTTTTCCTTGATGTTGTCCCTAAGCTAGACAAAGGACTAATGTTGGAATATTATGATTTCCCTTGGAATGTTGAGCTGGATCTTCTCCCCCTTTGTGGGACCACAATTTTTGGTCCATAGTGTAAGATCCTTTCCTTGAGTTCTATATTCCATGGGTTGAGGATGGATCTTGTGTGCCAAAACTTTGGTTAAGGTTCTACTTGGGCTACAAATATTGGATATTTAGAGACATGGGTATTAAATGTAGTTTTAGGGATTTGAGATTTCATTATTGTTCTAATATTTACATAAGAATAAAGGTTCGATTGTCACAGGTCATACATAGTGTTGGAAATAGAGTGAGAAGAATGAGATTGTGTAACCATTTTATCAAATAATTATAGAAAACAATATAAATTAATGAAATTCAAGGCTTGTGACAGTGAAACATTTTAGCATTATTTGGGTTTCAAATTTATAGATATTATGATAGAGTTATGCATTGGCAGATAGTGTTATCTTTGAGTAAGATCCATTGTACAGTTAACTTCTATGCAAGATACTTCATATATATATGGTTTATGGCTAATTTTATTGACATGTCCTTGGTTGTGTGGGATGATGCTTGGTTACTTTGTGGTTTGAGACCACCTTGTTATTATATTCTTAAGTGCTTTGAGACCACTATGTTTTTTCTAGCTATTATATATATGTGGTTTGAGAAACACCATTCCCCTCTACCCCTTGAGTGGCTTATAAAAGTCACATAGTACATGTAATGTACAATTTTTTTATGAAATGTGTATTATTTTATTGATTGATGATTCTTTATGCTTTTTATAATTGATGCCAGTAGTGTTGTATTTTTGAGCTATTTAATTTGTGATAAAGTTTTCTATGATTCTTTTTGCCTCAAGGACTTAATTTGATTTAAACTTTTTTTGGAGTTAAGAAGTTTCCTTTTTGTACTTTGATTACTCCTATTTTTCAAGATTTTATGGTAATTTTTGAAATATTAATTTTATTTTCTTTAGTTTTGAGGCTTCTTAATTATTTTTGTACTACTGGCATATGTGTTGTAATGTGAAAGCTATAAACTACTATATCTAGGAGGGATCCCTGATAGGCCGTATGGGGGTGTAGATACGCTAGGGAATTTATATTGTGAGTATGGGGATGCAAATGGGAATGGTATGGGACATTCATAATCCATTCTCCCCTAGTTCTTGTGTGTGATTCTTTGTGTACCTTCCTTCTTGGAGGCTAACCCACTTACACGAACAAGGGGAGGGTACTAGAAAATGTATGTAGGGGTCTTGAGAAGAGGGCCTCAAGACCATCATTCCTAATATTATCATGATATTATGATTACTCAGTGATGGAATAATGAAATGGTAGCTACTTCATATCACAATGATATGAAATTTGACACCATTCATTCTCATAAATCCCATTCCATGTACCATGTGGTATGTCTGTGTTGTGTTGATAGCATGTGTGTTGTAAACTAATTTTTTGTGATGCAAAATACTTATGGATTCATGGTAGAAATTGTCATAATAAGAGGAATGAGTATTTGCTTGAGATGTAAATTAATTTGAGAATATGATAAGCGTGTTGTTGTGAAATTAAATACTACAATTTTTTGGTTAATGATGATTGAATTGAATCTGTTATACATATGTATAGTGTAGTCTCTACATAAATAAATACGAAGAAATATGGATTTGGAATCTATATGTGCAATATTGTTGTGTAATGTGGATAAATCATTTGTTTGAGTTGATAGTTAAGGCTTACCCTAATAATTCAAGATACCTTGTTGTTATCATACTTGGAGAATTTTTCTAAAAGAGATTATCATACTTACCCTTAATTTTGAACACTTCCAAGAGGAAGTCCAATCCTAGGGAGGAGAGTGTGAGACCCCGTCTCTCCATTATCTTGTTGAGTCTTTGATGGATTATGTCCAATATTTTATGTTCTTTTATGTTTAACTAGTTATTATACAAAAGTTTGTGAGTAATGGTTGTTCCTATACATCAATGATGCTCATATTTTTAGTTATTGGATATGGTTAACTGAGTAATTCTATCTAACTAATGGTTGTTGTGATTTCTTTGTGATAAACAGATGAGTTCCTTTCATTGTTTATGTAAGTATGTGTTGACCGAGATGTTCAGTAATGATGGGGTATTGTTTATTTATGGTTAGTTCAGTAGTAGTATTATTATGTATATCAGACAAATTATATTATGTTGATAGAGGTTTTTGAGATGATTGATTTCACTATTAGATGGAATTATCATTAGATGATTACATATTGTGTGATGAGACCATAAATTGTCTCATATTTTATCAAATAAAATCATTTATTTCTTGCTAATGCATTAGTGTTAAAGTGGATTTGAGTAATGATTGAAAATTCTTTAGCTTGTTTAAAGTAGAATATAAAGTAAATGTTTGATTTATTTTTAGTAATTAAATGTGATCCAAATTGCCTCTAGAATATTTCTCCATGAAGTGTTTAAGATGATATAATGCAAATAAATGAGTTATTAAATAACTCATGGTAAGAAGAAGCTACAACCACTTGCAACTAAGAGCTCTATACATCAACTCCTGACAAGGCTTTGAAGACATTATGGGAAGATAATGAAGAATCCTCTAGTATCAAAGTAATTAAGTGTCATTAATGATAGTGGAATGTTCTTCAAGATACTAAAAAAAGATTTGGTCAAGAAAACTGAAGAACAATCCCTTCATTCACATGGAGAATTGAAGGTTCCCTAAAAATTAGGGGCCTAGAAATTGTCAAAAACGTAGTCTCAGTAAAACAACAATATCTCCCTCGTTTCTCAACGAAATTAAAAAATTCAAAATGATCTGGAAAGTAGATTGGAAGGGATAAAAAATATTTTGAGAATTTGGTGTGATTTGCATCAAGGAAGGAGTAGTATGTGATAGAAAATGACCGAGACAAAGGTGGCATGATGGAGGACAACAACTTCAGTTTTTTAGAGTTTTGTAAACGACCTCTCAAAAATAGGATCTTGGATCCACATTATTAGTGGATTGGTTGGTTAGATATGGAATATGAATTCTATAAATACAATATAATAAGTTGATCAAAGGGGGTCCGAATTAGAAAGACTTGTTTTAGCCTGAGGAAATAGGATAGTTTTAGTTTCATTTCCAACAATGTAATTCCAACTTTCTAGAGTAAATTTGAATTCAAGCAAACTTTTCATTTTCAGCAAGTGTGAAGTAGTTTAGCCTTTTCAATTCTTGCAAGTGTTCCTTAGATTAGTTCCCTTTCATGCAAATAGGATTTATTTTTGCAAGTAGAATAGACTGTCAAGAAAGTTTTCTACTTTCTCTCTTGCAGACAACCATGGACATCACCTTGGATTGATAAATTAAATGATGAGGATTACAACAACCCCATAATTATGTATGTATGAGTAGGTGTTATTATAAAAATGAGTTTCAATATGTTAATGTTTACTTATGATGATTATTATTTTTGAGATTTTATAACACTTACTTCAACTATATATATTCTTGAGATGTATTGACACCTATTATGGAGTGAACAGGTAAATTATGTCAATGGTGGTAGGAGTCACATAGCTACTTCCATTGCCCTTGTGAACTTTCAATCTTGTTTTGTAGGGAGAATAAGGTCATGTCATTTTTTGATTTTTTTTAATGTATTGTGTGGTTGTGTGAATGTGAGAGAGCTTATTTTTATTAATCTTTAAAGTTATCCTTATTATGATTATTTATTGATGATTTATAGAGTTATTATGTGTTTTGTAAGTATATGTTTATTATTTAAAAAGTCCCCAAGGTGGTAGACTTATGGGTTAGGGGTCATTTTATCTTATAAAACCCCTTAAATAAAGTTTAAAACGCACTCTATTTACCCACTTTTGAAAAGTGACGAAAATTGGAGTTAGTCAAGGATAGTTAGGTGGTTAAGGAAAGGTAGTTTCTTGTTGAACTTCTTTATATTCCTTATCATTCAAGGGAGAAGGGGATTTTTCTTTTTTGTTTATTCTTCTCTCTTGGATGTTTTCCCATTTTGGGTGAGAAGGTTCCATTTTCCTTTAGGAGCTCTTGCCATCTCTTGGAAACGAAGGATGATTGTGAAGAAGAAGGGGAGGAGGAGAAGGCTTGGAGAGGGTCTTCCAAAATTGGATAACAAATATTTTGGTAAGGTCTACCCTTTGTTAGATCCTTTTTGTTGTGTTAAGGAATGTTTTGCATAGTGATCCTTATTTGTGAAATCTTTGTGAAATGCAAGAATTGAAATCCTTTGTGGTATAGCTATGAGTTGTGTGTCGGGCTATGTCTTGATTATGGGTTTCCACCTTGTATAGGTTTCTCTTTATGTGAATAACTATTTATGTTTTTAAGGTGAAGAAATAAAGGATGTGAGTGAAAATTTTTGTAATGTGCAAAGTATATTGTGATATTTGTTGAGAAACCCATGTGAATAGTGGTTGTGTGCATATGGGAATAGCCATGTGACCCTAGTTTGGGATGGATTGAAATTTGATACTATGATTGGGTGGAGAGCTATTGGCCATTTTTTTTTTGTTAATTCCTCCTTTTAGGTTTACTTGTTGGAGTTGCAAACCAAATTTGGGATATTCATCCAATCTAAGTTTTGAAGCAAAATTAATGTGGGTCTTGAGAAATTATGAGTGATTCGAGTTTTCTTGAGTGAATTTGTGAAAAAGGTGTTATGGTGTAGAATAATATATATATAAAATTTCCTGATCTATGTAGGAGGAAAAAAATGGTCAAAACTATATTGTGGTAGGGCTGTAAAATAAGACAATTATGTGCATCATTGGGCAACGTTTGGGTTGTGAAGTTGCGAAAGAAATGTTATTTTTATTCGAAGCATTAAAACTATAGAAGAGTGGTAATAAACTAACACTTTTTTAACTTCAATTTTACATTTATTAATCCTAAACCCTTATATGAAATTAGAAATAAAATAAAATATATATCATGTAACTAAACACAACTTGTTAAAAAAATTATGGATGTAATAAATAAGTTATATTTATGCAAATAAATTACTATTTTTAATATTATGCCTAAATATTATACTATGTACATACATTTAAGTATACATATAAAATGTGTAATTAAATACACATTTAATATAAATCATAATATATAAATATATTATATAAATTATATATATATATTTCTCCATATGGGTGTGCTAAAAAAAATAAAAAAATTATTTGTAATTTTTTTTTTCTTAAATTCAAAAAAACTCCTATAAATTATTTTGCAGAGGTATAAAAGAATTTGTAAAATAAATAAATAAATTCAAAAATTAATATAATGATAAATATAAAGAATAAAATCATATATATAAACTACAATTTGTGAAATAAGAACCCGTAATCAATTTGAAAAAAAATGATTTCTTCCTATCTTCAAACTATAATGGCGTGAAAGAAATAAACAAATGGTTCAAATTAAAATGAATTATAATTCAACATGAAGGAAAATGGAACTGGAACAAGGAATGAGAGTAATATTTAATAAAAAATGAATAGTTATAAGTTAGTTGTAATTAAGAAACTAATATTGCTAAAATCGAATTATGAATCTAAACAAATCAAAATAACTAAACATTGAATTAGTGTTTGCAAATATTAAAATTGTTATTTAAAGTAAGGAATAATTTGCACAATACAACCTTTAACCATCTTAAATTTCAGGGATAATTACTATCTAAATTAATATCAAAATCCAATACTCATGATTTCATAATTTTCTCTTATTAACATTTATGATACATGCAAAATTAGTTACTTAATGTGCATTAGTATTCAGTAGATAATAGTTTTATTTTTCAAAAACAACAATGTGGTACTTACCCAAATTAGATGGTATATCATTGAATTAATATTTCTTTGTATGTCTATTCTTTTCTTGTTATTCATATGCATTGCATAAATATCAATTTTATTTTGTTAACAATTTAACGTTCAATAATACTCAATTATATATTAAATAAAGATTGTAAATTATCATTTTAATAAACACACTTAATCATCACTTTTGTTAGGAACTTTATTTTAAACTAGTAAAATTATCACCAATTAAAATGATCTTAGTTCTTAGTTGACATTTTCATGAAAATATTACCATTCATCTTTTATTTTTCAAATTATCTTACAATGGATAACATAGTCTCCACGAAGTTGTAATTGAAATAGCCTTTTTACTCTCTCTAGACATATTATTAGTACTTGAAGGTGTTAAGTTATCTTTCTCTTTTTTGGATTTGCTTTAGACACCAACGGGTCATGTGATATTCAAGATTGAGAATCACTTTGGTAGTTAGATAATTTTTTTTTACATTCTTGGGTGTTAGATGAGTTTTTAATTAGGAATTGGTAAATTAAAACAATTCTAGGTAGTATTAATTTTAATAAGCATGTTCTTTTTATTACTACCTTTATTTAGGTCTGTTTAAGGTGCTGAATGTAAATTCTTGATTAATCTCTTCATTTTAGCAATATAGGGAAGTCTAAAATAGATAATTTAGAAAAGTGAAGTAAATTTTTTAATATATATTAAAGGAAATGGGAGGAAAATTACCAACCTTGATATATCTATAATAATCAACATTCTTAGTAAAATTTAAATCTATAATTCAACATTAAATTGTAAATTTAAATATTAAATTAAAAATTATCAACCCTAAATTTTATGTAAACTTGTTTAATGTATCCTAGTTCTTTTATAGTAAAACTATTTTTTAATTAAGTCATTCTTGTACAATAACTTTTCCCTTCGAGTCAAATTAGGAAAATAAATATAGGAAAAAGGGAAATTATGAATCTCTTGGTGGCTCATTAGGCCTCCTTAATTAGATTGAGAGAAATAGTTTTTTAATAATTTTTCTTAGTTATTGTTGGAATCAATGAAGGAGGTTAAGTTGGATTTAAATTATTACATGAAGCGTACTCTTGAATGCACCTATTTTACCTAATTATCTTTTGTATATTAAAATTGAATTGGAAATACAAAATTATGTGATTATGTTAATCCTAATAAGGAAACAAACATCTAGTAATTATATAATGTTTTCTTCTATAAATATGATTATAAAAAAAAGTTTAATTGATAATAGTTATAATTTAATTATTAAATTTTAAGCATTGACTATAATATTACAATATTTGTTGGATGAGAAGTGATATCATAATATTGCCAAGTGTTCCTAATTTAGGAAGGAAATATCTTCCTTTAAGGGACTAGTCGGATAATCGAATTAGGCTCATATGAATAAAAAGAAAAAAAAAGTCACTCTTCCTATTATGTTGTGTGTAGTAGTAGAAATTATATAGGATATCCTCATACTAAGTGTGACATAAATGAAGGTGTCATAGCTGGATGTTGTCGACTACACAAAAGGTGATTCTATTAAAAAATATCACTCTTTGAGGTGTAAAAAAAAAGGGTTCGTGTTGTGTGTAAGTGGTCAATTTTTTTGGGAATGATAGTGGGACTAGATCCCAAGTGTGGTTCCTCTCCAAGGAACTGAACTCTTCCTACATTACTACATCCCACTTGGGGAAACCAAAAGATTCTCGAAAAGACTATGGATCTAAATTTGTGGCAAGGAAGAGATTGGAGCCTCATGAAATTTTGGTCTTGTTCTTCTATGATATGAAAGATCCCCTACCCAATCCCCTATTCACTATAATTTCTAATGAGCCCAAAGAGGCCCCATGTTTGGAGGAGGAGAATATGGAGAATCATCAACCTCTAAAGATGGGCTCTGTGAACCCTTATCTTCACTATCATTAGTTAAAGTGGAGGAAGAAGAATCCTCATCAAGATTGGAAGGATTATGATCCTATGAAGAACTATCATCATGATGCAAGGACTCTAATCTGAATGTGGTAGGAGAAGTGTCAAGAGAAAGATTAGAAGGATTCTCCTAAAAATGAACACTCCTCTTAATGAACAACTCATGTGTGGTAGGATGAAGAAGCCTATAGCCTTTGGCATCACCTGGGTATCCAAAAAATATGAAAGGCTTACTCTACAGATTCATAGACTTACAATTCTCTAATGGGATGTGGGCCCATGTGCTATGCCCTTAATATTGGTGCATATCAAGTTATGAATAATTAGGTTGTGGCTATCTTAACTCTTAATTAAGTCATATTATTATTATATTTTTATTTTGTAAAATAGGTTGGAATAGGTCTTATATAGGGTTATATATGTTGGTCTAGGTGATATCTTGGGCATAAATAGGTATATATAGGAGTAGCAAGTATTATTTTATCATATTGTGAATTGTGTTCTCATTGGAGATATTTAGAGATATTCCACCTCAAAGTGGCTTGTTATTCTTAGTTATTATCAATTATGTTCAACATATTTCCTATCTTATTTTTCTATTACAGTGCAAATTATTTCATTATAAGTGTTATCAGAGCATGATCTTGGCATCATGATGACAAGGCATTTTTTCAATTTTGGAGGTAATTTTGGAGAACACATATCTTTCATATTTTAAAATATTTTTCTCTAATTTTTAAAGGAGTTTTGAAGAGAATATTCAAGAAGCTATAATCTAGATTTCATAAGAATTAGAGGAGAATTGAGTGATTTATTGCTTAATTAGTGTTTTTCCTAATTTATTTGGAAAGTGCATATCTCCAAAATCGTATAGAAATTGTTTCTAATTTTTGGTGGGTGTTTGTAGTCATAACAGAGGATCCTAGAATCTAATTTTTAGAGAAATTGATGTAGAAATAAGTGACTTATTACAAAATTAAGGTTTCCAACAAATCTTCTCTCAAGGCCGTAAATCTGCACTAATTTCTTTGATTTTTTTTATGGTTACAAGTGGTATCTTGGACCTAGTAAATTACAATAAAAATTTCAGAGAGTTTAAATTTCATTTATGTGATTTATTTTAAAATTATTGGTTTCCATCATGATGAGGCCTTCAACAATAGGCAAAAAGAATGTAGTCACACTAGGAAAATATCCTAATAAGGATGAGGTAATAATATAGGATATTACTCCTAGTGAGGAAATCAACAAGGTCAAGGAAGACATTTCATTAGTGAAGATGGAGATGAGTGGCCTAAGAGAAGAAATATCGAACATACGAACCATGTTAAGCGCTTATATGAATGGACCAAGAAAAGAGGTCTCAAACAACCAAGGTGAATCATCCAGGTCAACTATTCTTGATCCAAGTTTTAACTCATATGAGATCTAGGAATTTGATACCAAAGATGGATATGTACAAGTTTGATGATGAGGATCCATTAACATGGGGTGGTCCCACAATACTGGTTTACAATTTCTGGGAGATCCTGATTTTTGTTGAAATCACATATTTTTAGAAAATATAATGATTTAAGCCTCAAGAAAAATTCCATTTAAAAGATTCCAATTGAAGAGGGTTTGATCAAACCACCTTAGATCAAACCCCCTTGGATAGAACCCTGCTAGTTTTAAACCATACCTATAACAGAGTCTCCTTTACACCTATCAAAATTCTGATAAAAAACCACTTTTGATTTACCTTTTGGGGGATCAAATGAATTCATTTAAAATTTATTTTTTGTAAGTGTGTAGTCCTTATTATAACCTTTCCAAAAAGTATACTTTTAAATAAATTTTACTTTATTATTATATTTATTTTTTATTTCTTGTGAATGTAGGTTTTTCACCACAAATCAAGCTCTTTGTTCTACACGTGGAAAAATAGTAGATTATCAAAAAAAATGAAAAATATCAGTGCACTAGATATTGAAGTCATTGATCCAACAATTTTTTTTTTGAATTTTGATACATACAAAAAAAGTTATGTTGTATACAGTCCGCTTATGTCTGAATTGTAATTGGTTTGAGGAAAAAATATTCAATAAAACACTATGAAACCAAATGAAAGCACTAGATATTGTAGTTACAAATCTAAATTCAAAAAAACTAGAATTTTATCCTTCATGTACAAAAATTATGTTGTATATGGTGAGCATTATTCCTTAAAAATGGTGTTTACTAAAAAAAACTAGTTTTCAAAGGAGATGGAAAAAGAAGTACAATCTGATTCCAAAATTTTTGAAAAAAAATATATTTGGAATCTACAGACAAAATGTCACAAATCATTAGTTTGCATCATCTTCAAATTCCTCATGGTTTAGCCACTATAGGTGCCCAAAAGTGAAGATTTAGTTAGAAAAAATCAATTTAGTGTCCAGTTTGGCCAAAACTTGTAAACTAGTATTGTGCCCAGGATCACCCCATGGATAAATGAAATGGAGATTTTTTTTGATGTACATCAAGTCCCAAATGGAAAAAAGGTCACAATGAATTCCCTATATTTAGAACTAGACCAATTAATTTGGTATCAATAGATTTGTGCTCACCAACAAAAAGGGTGTCTATCTCATGGTTATTTTGTATGGAGGATCTCCAATCATAGTACATAGCAACAATGTGACGAACAACTTCTTCAACCAACTCGATAAACTTTAACAAATAGGATCAGTCAATGATTATATTCAAAAAATAAAAAATCTATCCTTATGAGTGGATACAATTACATAAGGGAAATTGAATGATTTATTTTTGGGTGGTCTCAAGAATCACATTCAACATGAGGTATGCATGTTTATTCCTAGCTCTATATCTAAGTCTTTTATCTTAGCACCCAAGGTAGAGGAATATTATTTGATTCCTAGTAATAAAGGGGCTAATGAGACAAGAAAGAAAGGATATTCAACACCTTCTCTTCCTCAACCTACTAGGTTGACTCCATAAAAAATTAAGGAGAAGAGAGAAAAATGGTTGTGTTTCAATTGTGACAACAAATATAGTCTAGGACATAAATGCAATGAAAATAAAATATTTTATATTGAAGGTTTGAGTGAGGAAGAATATGAGGAACCAATTTTAGAGGGTGTTAGGGAGTCATATGAGGAATCACATGATTCCAAACCAATCATTTATTGTCATGCACTCTCAAGTTTTAGTACCCTACAAAATCTCAAGGTAGTGGGTTTCTTAAAAAAGAAGAAAGTAATAGTGTTGATCAACTCGGGTAGTAATCATAATTTCATCAACAAAAAGTTGGCTAAGTTTGTCAAAATTGCTTTATATATCCAGCTCCAGAGTTTTTGGTTTTGATTCCAGATGGTGGTATTGTTAATTGTTTTGGAAAATGCTATAGCATTAAATTATCCATGGGAGATTATCACCTTGATATATCCTAAGGGATGTTATCTCCATGGGTGCAACAAATATCATTTTGGGAGTACAATGGCTTAGTACTTTAGGAACAATTGAGATGAACTTTCAAGAACTATTCATCATATTTCAATTAGAAGGAAAGAAAGTAGAGAACTTAAGAGGGTTGAAGGAAAATTCCCCACAAAATGGTAAGCTCTCATCAAATGCAAAAGTTTCTTAAGAAAGGAGTTGTTGGATTTGTGGCCTAATTATGACCATTAATAGTCTACCAATCTAATGCTCCCAACCATCTAGATTTACAAGAAATCATTGACCATCACCAAATGGTTTTTGGAGATATTCCTAAAGGGACTCCTCATAAGAGGGATCATAATCATACCATACAACTAGCTCCAGGGATCTGACCACCAACAACAAAAACACATCCAAAGTTTTTCATGTCTCTTGTTTGAAGAAGGTAATTGAGCATAATATCCCTACTCAAGAATATTACCAAATTTCGATGAACAAGGAAGAATCATATATTGGAACCTGAGTTCATTTGTCAAACACATTCAAATAAGCTAAGAACTAGAACACTCATTGATTATCTCATCTAATGGAAGAAGTTACCAGTTGAAGATGCCACATGGGAGGATGAGGAGTTCATTCAAAATAATCCATACATGATTAAAGCATTAAGGAAAATGTGTCTTTGAAGTGAGGGGGGGCATGCTATGCCCTTAATATTAGTGTATATCAGGTTATGAATAGTCATCTTGTGGCTATCTTAACTCTTAATTAAGTCATTATCATTGTTATATTTTTATTTAGTAAAATAGGCCAGCTTAGGGCTTATATAGGGTTGTCTAAGTCATATTGGGTGAAATCCTAGGCATAAATAGGTATATATAGGAGGTGGAGAGTATTATTTCATCATCATATTATGAATTTTATTTTTGTTGGAGATATTTAGAGGTTTTCCCCCTCGAAGTGGCTTGCTATTCTCAGTTATTATCAAGTATTTGCAACATATTTCCTATCTTATTCTTCTATTGTGCAAGTTATTTCATCACAGCATGCATTAGAGACAAACACTTGAAAAAAGTGAGGGTTTTCGACTTGTCCAAGCTTGAAAAGGAGTTAACCCCCTTTAAAAATTTGTGAGGAATTTGGTTTTGGATATAAAACACATAGTTAATGGCTTCCACCCAGAAAGGTGGTGCTAAAGACTTGGAGTGTATCATACAATTGGCCATCTCTTTTAAGTACCTGTTAACCCTATTTTTAAACATAATACATTTTAAAATTTTGAGTCAAAATCCTTAAAATGAGAACCTTCAAGTTAAAATTATTTCCAATCATCCATTTTGAAGCAAAATCATCATTTATCTCAATCAAAACCCTTGGGAACAATGACACAGTCTATCGAGATTTACAAAAATAATTGAATTTCAAAAATTGTAAAGTTTTATGTAAAATTGTTTTAGTGGTATTTTTGAGATAGTATTCTAAGAAATATGGCCAGTTTTTGTAGCAACCCAAGTCTTGGATTAGGAGAATTTAAAGTTTCAATTTTTCTAATCAAATTTTGAAAATCATTAATATTTAAGATTTGGTGGTTCAAAACAAAATTATTTTTCTAAGTTTTTGTAGTCATGTTGTTTTTATTTCTTAGTAAAATTTCAAGGCAAAAGGCTTTACCAAGTAAGAGTTAGGTGTGTTTCAGTTTTGCGATGTTAAAGAGTGATTAGAAGCTTCACTAGAAAAGTATGTGAAATTATTTTAAAACCTTTTCTAAACATCAATTTTGTAAAAAAAGAGTTGTTTCTAGTTTTTAAAAGGTTTTAAAGGTTGGTGATAAGAATTCAGCGAGATATTTGTACACTTTCTCTTCATTATTGCTATCTTGCTCCTGATCTCTCATGTTCACATTTTCACAAATCCTAACCTCTCATGACAAATCCTAACCTTCCAAATCCTAACCTCTAAAACTACCTTGCTCAAATTTTCAAATTTCTAACCCTTAGGCATTTAAAAGGAGGAAAAAACAATCCACCATAACCGTGAGTGAAGGCATAGCCAAGTCACGTATAATGTTTGAGCGCCTCAAAGAGATGGAGTTTTATGAAATGCAATGATTGTAGGCCGCGACATAAATAAATTTGTTGTTCATGCTTTGAAAGGTTTTCATTTGAAGGTTTAAAAAATTCCAGGAGAAATGCAACTAGCCGTTGAAAAGCCATGCTCCATGATCCTCACAGTATAATAAACAAAGTATTGTGTTGAATTTTATTCTTACAAGCAAATTACTCTTAGAGAGGGAAAATGCAGATTGTTTAACAGCCTAACTCCAACAAAATTTTCCATCATCGCGGCTTGGATGATTGAAAGATGTGATTTCAGTGACTTTGTTGAGTTAATTTTGAAGGCTCTTTTCCTTTCCCGTGCTGCTTATGAAGAGCATAGAATAGCATACAAAATCATTTAACCGAATGTCCCATAGATAGACATGCAGCCAGGGCTTTCAAAAATATAAAGAAAGCATGTAAACTGTTCGACCAAATGCTTTAAAGAGAATCTCTTATCAAGGGAAATGATTAAAAGGATTGCACAAAATGGTTTTTGCTGATAAGGCTTTAGAAGTTTCAAGAAAATGCAATTGGCAGGATTAAAGCTGAAATGGGAGCTACGAAAATCGATTAAAGCGTAGAGAAACATGAATTTTGTCGAATGTTTTTATTTGTAACTGCCCAAGTTGATATGTATGAGAAATATTGAAGCATAGATAAAGCCCGTGAATTTTTTGACAGGGCGCCTCAAATAAATTTAGTCTCCCGGAATGCCGCGATTACAGGGTATAGACAAAATGGATTTGTTAAAAAAAAAGCTTTATAAACTTTCACGAAAATGCATTTGGCAGTTGTAATGCCTAACGCCACAACCATTGCCTAATGAGACTAAATTAAAAGCTCTCTGTTAGGGTGTGGACATTCATCATAGCATGAAGGACAGAACAATGTTGTCATATGCATTTATTTTTTTTTTTGACAGACATGCATGCATAACTCGAATGCAGCTACAGAAGGAATGGTTGAATTTGAGTAGAAAAGTCTTTAGAAAATTTCAAGAAAATGCAATTAGCAGGTGTAATGTCGATTTTCACGTGTTAGATAAGTTTGCTAGTTGTTAGATGGTTGAGATAATGATTTATGAGTCGTGCATAAGTTTGCTAATTGTTGGATTGTTGAGATAATGATTTCTTAGTGGTGCAATCTTGCATGGAGCTGCATGTTTATTTTCTAGTTGGAAATTGCTATTTTAGATGGCTCATCTCCATATTGTACTCATTCCTAAATTATTGATCAATGCAATTATTTACAATTTATCCTTCATCTCAATTTGTGTAATTGTGTAATTTGCAACTCGACCAGTATTCCTGAATACTCACATGGTATCAGAGCTAAGGTGAGTTTGAGTGCAAATTCACAATTTGCATGCTGAGTTGATCTCTCTTGCATGTGGTGATTTGGAGGCGTTAAGATATTCTTTTGTAGGAAACCATGGAATCAGATGTAAATTTGTAGATGCATGTATATCCCCTCAATTTTGCATGCTCTATATTTATTTTCCGACTTTTTAGTTCTTTTTTGAAAGTAAAAAACACTTCATGATAAAGTACTAAAATAAGGGAAATTTTGGGCATTGTAATAAATTGAACTTTAATAAAGTTCCACATGGGGGTTTTTCTTTAAGAATCTATTATAGGTTTTACTTATTCTTCATAAATAAATTTAAAATATTAAAAGTTGCTATTTAACAGTTGAGCTCCACACTGTTGCCCGGTGCTCTTTTTTTGGCTTTATACCAACCACAGGGTTTCTATGCAGTTATCTAGTTCGGAATACATCTATGCAGAATCAAATCTTCATGTCTTCAGATGATTAGTTTCTATATTCAGAGACCATGTACCTGTATGTTCATCCAGCTGGGCAGTGCATAATATGTACAACTACAATTTTGAGCATTCGAGAGTATACTAGAGGTACTTGTGCAATGGTTTCTATGACTGATAATCCTGTTGCGGTGTGGACTCATTTGTAGTTCTTCATCAGCAATTGTAGCTTTTTTCTTTAGTTTGAATAAATGGTTAGGAGTTTTTTTCACTGAGTTTTCTCCTTTCCTCTTTGTAATTGGGTACGTGATCAAACTTTGTTGCCTGGACCCATATCTCTCTATTGACCTAGCTACACTTAAGGGGGGCTGTTAGTGTAGAATATTTTTCTAGATAAGTTTTCTAGTTGTTAGATTGTTAGGATAATGACTGCTTAGTCGTGCAATCTTGCATGAAGCTGCATGCCTATTTTCTAGTTGGCAGTTGTTATTCTAGATGGCTCATCTCCTGCTATATATATTGTACTCATTCCTAAGCTATTAATTAATGCAATTATTTATAGTTCAGGCTTCATCTCAATTTATGCATTTGTGTAATTTGCAACTCAACTAGTATTCCTGAGTACTCACACCACGACCTTATTTTGGCATATGCAAAATATGGAATCATAAACAAAGCAATTGAATCATTTGAAAAAAGACCTCAAAGAAACATGGTCTCACGGATGCTATTGTTGTAGGCATGAAAAGCATGAAGTAAAAATGCATGTTAAAATACCTCAAAGAGATGTCAGAACAATGATTTCAGGATGTGCATATTTTAATTTAATGAAACATTTTACAATTCCTTGTGTTTTATGTGCATGCAACCATGCAAAATTAATAGATGAAGAGTACATGGGTAACTCTTATTGCATTACAACTATAATCAATTATTATGTGTGCATTGATTAACCTTCTCGAATGTGCTGGCTACCTTAATGACAACCTAGACTTTATCATTAAGATGCTAGTTAAACCTTGGTGGCTTGAACGAAGTACCTGGGCGACTTTGAAGAGCGACTTAAATCTGTTTTGAAGGAAGGATCTACAAACTGTAGCGAGTGCCCAGATTGACATGAATGCATGGAGCAGCATAAGGGACAGGCTGAGCTTAATACTCGTGATGATAAAATTAGGGAATTGGCTTCAATGCTAGACCAACATAAAAATTAATTTATTGAGAGGAAATTCAAAGAAGTGGCCACAAAATTTCGTGAAGCTTTTTCTGAGCTTATACTAAGTGGATATGCACAAAATGAATTAGTTGGAAAAGGTTTTAGAAACTTTAAAGAAAATGCAAATGACAGATGTTGTAGTTGCAATTACCGGGAAGATATGCATGTAAAATGTGAAGGATGGACAATACTCATGATAACAAGATACAAAGGAGGGTGTTTCTTTTCATTGAAAGTACTTTGAATATGGTTTCATGTGGGATATAATGGTTAAAATACATGATCATTATGAGTTCTCTTTTCAACTTGATCTTGATAGAGAAAACGAGAAGTATGTATTTCCATATGCAGATAGAAATGTGTGCTATTTGTACACACTTCATAATTTTTTCGTGCATAATAAATGTTTCATGGTGGTCATTACTATGCATATAGTAGATCATTGGATCTAGTGAAATAAAGGAATAACGAAAGTTTTACATCATGCTTAAATTGATGATGAGCGGGTGATAAAGGAGAACATAACAGAAAAATAAAGAAAAGGCTCTAGAGGAACAATATGGTGAGAAGGACAAGAAAAAAAAAGGTATCCGCCATGGATACTAAAGGGGACTATGGAATTATCTAATCAATGGAAGACTATTTTTCTCATTGTATCTACTTTTTATGCTGCTAAAATCATAATTGGCTCTTCTATTGAAATCCTAGGTTTTTAATTATTTGAAAATGTGGTAGCATTCTAACCTAGAACTTAGGGTACTTTCAAGGAGAAAATAGAGGTAGCCCCAAATATAATTAAGGTAAAAGTTGTGACACCTGAGGAGTATTTGAGAAATATTATTGGCGATTTCATTTCAAGGTATACCCAGATCTATAGTTTTGATGATGATTCAAGAGGACTGAAGGTTGCTAATGCATTAGTAGCATTGGAAGAGATGTTTCAATATGTATGTGCTTCTTGGTATCTTGTATAATGTAACTTGATAAAGTTTTATGTGACAACTTAGCTCGATCACTCTTCTCTTGCAAGATTTCTTAAAATAAAAAATCGTGGCAAGCAAACTTTTGCAAATTGTTGTGAAATACTATGAAAGCATAAAATGAAATGATATTTATCAAATACAGATTGAAGTGTCTATTCTCAAAGACCAAGTTGTTCATGATTGCAAGACTTGACATAGTGCTCGCCTCAACTAAAAACTTTTCCTTTCTTCCAAAAACTATGAATTTCAAATCCTCATTTTTGTAAAAGTGATATCACTTATTGTAACTAAAAATTAGAAAATGGACCTTGTTTGCAGAAAAATGATGTAAATCGTAACTAAATAAGGTTTATTGTTTTCAAGACCATTGTATTTCAAGTATTAGTTAGGAGGTAGTTATAAAGTGGTTACTAGGTAGTTATAAGCTAGTTACAAGAAAGAAGCCTTTAAATACAAGACTCTTGTTATTGTAAAGGGGACTTTTAAATATAGAGGGGAAACTCGATGAATTTTGACAGACTTTTTGATGAATTTTGGCCTTATACTTTTTATAGAAAGGGTTTTTGATATTGTATAATTTCATTAAGATAATAAAAAATACTTTTGGCTCATACATTCTGAATGTATTTTTGAGTTATTTTTACTAGTTTTTTGTATGTCAAACTAGTAATCCATTTATGTCTTGGTGGAGATCACATCTTATCTATTTAAATGCTTATTAATCTATGCAATTGATGTAATAAAACAAAAGCAAGCTTTGGTATCTCAATTTGAATGTGAAGGAATTACTTGAATCTCTTCATATGTTGAGATTCATAACCCTTATTTCACTGTCATTGCATATTGAAATATACATTATGGTGAAACCCCCTCTTTGTAATGGGTGTTAGTCATGAAGTCCTATTTGGTATTTGTATGTCTACCAGTATGGTCTATGTTATTTAGCTTTCTTTAGTTTTTATTTTCTCCTTTATGTTCTTTCAGGTTGAAATTACATAAAAACCTCAAAATACCCTATCATACGAGGGAGCTACCCCTCTCAAATGCAAAGGAAGATTTCAATTTCACAAGAAATATCTCCAACTGTTGGTGTGTTATTGCCACTTTCCAGTGGGCAAGTCAAGTATCATTTCAAGTACCAATTCACTTACCAACATGACTGATGTTTGCATTTTGCAACTCCATTCTGTTGAGGACTGTAGAGAATTGTATGCTACAAACCAATGCCTTTTAAAGCATAATATTGCACACAAGTCTATGGTTGACATATTCCCCCCATTATTTGTACACAAAACTTTGATAGATTTCCTAGTTTGTCTCTCTACAAAAGCCTTAAACTCTAAGAATGAATCAAATACTTCAAACTTTAGTTTGAGAAAGTATAAAAAAGTGTACCTAGAAAAGTCATCAATGAAGTTTAAAACATATTAGGCTCTACTGAAATATGGTTGTAGAAATGGCCCCACCAAATCACTATGTACCAACTACAAAAGATGTGAGGCTTTCCAAGCTTTTCCTTTGTCAAATTTCTCTTCAAGATACTTTCCAAGAATGCAACCATGCCAAACATCACCCAAAACCCAAACTATATACAAAGTTGTAACCATGTCCTATAACTGAGTTGTTATAAGTAGTTGTAGTTCAAGTGGCCAAATTGCTAATGCCAAAAATTACTCACATCATTAGAATAAGTGAGTAGAATAGACAAGGTGGACTAGGAACAAAGTGAGAGAACAAATAAAGTTGATATTGATGATTTTCTCTGCCAACTACAATTGTAGAGCCATTGTGCAACTCACTAATCACCACTGAATCAGGAGAAAAATAATCTCGATTATGTGAGTGATTTGATAGACCGATAGGAGATTAGTTGATAATGAGGGCACACAAAGAATTTCCTAAAATGTTCCATCCCCCATATCAATAGACCCTCTCCCACACACCTCTATAGGAGCATCGTCACCCATCAAAATGGAAGGCATAGTACATGAATCCAAAGATTTAAGTTCTTCAATTGAATCCATGTGGTGTGAAGCACCCAAATCAAGAACCCAAGTGGATGGTGGATAAGAAATTGTCACAAGGGCTTTGCCCTTTCCTTTCCCCTTGATATTATCCTTAGCCTTATGAGACCCTTCATCTGAACTCTGTTTGATTGATTCAAGAACAATGAGATTATTCTTTTCAAGAATGTGTATTAAGTGATCAAATTGTTTCTTTTGCTCATCATGACCAAGTTTTTTACAATAGGAACATTTGACCTTCTCTTTCAAGTAGACTTGTCACCTTTTAAAGACAAGGTCTCATTAGCTACTTTTAGAGAAATTGATTCATGACCCTTTTTCTCTTTGCTATTATTTTGTTTATAATTTTCTTATTACCACTTTCTCCTCATTGTTAATTTGTGCCATGGTTAACATCCAAGGCATGTTCCTTATAAGACTTAAGAGTTCCCATCTAGATTAGCTTATCTTGCTTTCATGTGGGAGCAGTAGAAAAACCATCTAAAGATGGCATGTGGTAAATTGAGTCCCAAGTGCATCCTTCATAGTATAGAAGGTAGAAATTGAAACAGTGAGAAAGGGAGACATTTAAGGTTTCAACTTAGAGTTTGACACCTTTCCCAAATGTTTCTTGTGGATGTAGGGGGGTTGATTTGGAATGGATTTGGAAATACAAGGTGGAATGAGGGTTTGATGGATTTGAATAAGGTATGTGATTGAATTACAACCTTATAGGTGAGTCAACCAACCCTTAAACAAATTTGGAAATGTCCAAATGATGAAATACAATTATCTAACTAGGGTAATAGTGCAATTTACTATTCGGATGCAAATACAAAAAACACAGAAGTTCACAAAATTTAGACAATAGAAATGAGTAGGGTAGGACACTATGCACTTGTAGTTCAAATCTAGGGCTGAAAATGGAGGACACAGACACCCATGGTGTGAGTTCAATTGTATAGATTTTCCAGATCTATTTTTGCAATCCTTTGATGTTGGATCTAAGCTTCATATTCCTGCCTACAAATCTATCAAAACAGTTTCAGATATTTGTGTAACTGAGATTTTGTGAGTTGAAAAGATGTAGGGCTTCAATTGCATCAATGCAAAATGAGTCTTCAAACTTCCTTGAATCTCCCTTAGACCCAAAATCTGCACATTCACAAAGAGAGGAAATATTGTGCCATTTAGCGGCTTGCCTTGGTCAAACCCATGTTAGTGTTTCCACTTCCACAATGGCAATGTCAATGATAAAATGATAATGGATAAGAAGGAATGATGAAATCAAAAAGTGCTGAAACTCCCACCCTTAATGGCTTCCTTGAAGGACTGAAGTCATACACATCACCTCAAGAATTAGATCTTGCTTGCTTGATTGCTTGAATGCTTGAATTTCTTGGAGACCTACAAAAGTGTTAGCCTTCACAAAATAATAATAACATGACCACAAATAAAATCACATAAGATTTTACATGATGTTAGGATCTTGAATTGTTGCAATAAAGCTCTAAATTTTTTTCTCTTGACATGCTTGATAGCGCTCTTGATCATAAGTTTGCCAATTTAGTTTTCTTGTTCTTCCTAGATAGATTTGAAATAATGCAATAACTAGGTATTTATAGGCATTTATTCAAGTTCTCAAAAATTAAAACCTAATTGCTGACTTTAGATACTTGAATTGCAAATATTAAAGTGCCACAACTGACATATTTGAATTTGGAGGGAAAACATGAGTACACATGCTAGGGTGTGAGTGTCCAGACCTATTTTATAGGACATTTAGTGTCAGGGGAAAGGTATTAGATAAATGCAATTGTTTCTCGCTTGTAATTCATCGGTAATTATTAAAAATGAGCCATAGAAATCATAATTTAGGAAATTAAGTACTCAATTAGGTCTAATAATTTAAGGGGGAATAAAATATAAAGTGAAATTTTCAAGGGTGATAATTTACGACAGTGCATTTAGCCCCCAATTTAGTGAGAGTATGAACTTATGCTCAAAATCAGACTAAAGTAGAAAATATGTCAAGAGGGTTTGATTGTCTGAATGTTGAAGAGATAGGATGACAAAGAATCTAAGGGGTGATCAAGCCCCCAGGATCTAAGATCCCATGTAAAACCAACATAAGCACAAAGGAATGCACATATGTATGATAGGCAAGAAAAAAACATACACACACATACAATATCAATATGAATGCAAAAAGAGGGCATGGATAATCACGAACTAGCAAGCTATGTTATGCTAGGATCCACACCAAAGGCATTAATGACACACAATAAAAATGTCCAATATTTTCTAGGTGAATCACAAACATGAAGGAACACAGACTACTGAAGTCTTGATATTCACTAGGTGGGCCCCTAAGACAAGGTAAAATGAGAAACACACAAGGTTTAGTGAAGTCCACTATTTACTATGTGTACACCCATGACAAAGGTAGCAAAATGAGAAACACACTAGGTCTAGGGTATGTGCAAGATCATGATGGGCCAAAAAGTGGCAATATGATGGGTATGTGGCTGACAACTTTTTTTTTACCCAAAATTGATGAAACAAAAAGGGTTTTTAAAGGAGATTCTCATATTTCCACCAATATAAATTATGCTTTACTTTGAATTTAATAAGTAATTATTATTCATTTTCTATTCAAATTATGACTAAAGTCTTGTTTGATAGGCTGATTGAAAAACATCTCTAGCTTTCAAATGGTATCACATTTTTTGAATCCAAAATATGTGTCACATTCTATGCTTCACATACTATAGGATTAAAAAAAGAAAAAATGAATTTCATAAAGTTTTGATCAAATTAAGGTGGTCAGACAGATGAGTTTTTTATATTTTTTAAAAGTTGTAATAAAAAATTCATAATTAATTATTTACTTGGAAAAAATATACAAAAAAATATGCATCACATAAGGACATGAGTCCTCTACTCATATCTAAAATATTATAAAAAATAATTATCATTTTATTGTGGTTAGGGTGGTCAGATAGACACCTACTTCTTATTTTTTCCCTAAAATTTAAGTACTAATACATTGAAATTTCAAATTTTTGCCAAATAGATTTTTATTTTTTTAAAAAAACCTAGTAGTTTAGAAACTACATTCAATTTGCTACAAATTATATTCTTACATATTTTTGGAATAATATAGATAACTTATTCAAATTTTTACGTCAAGTTGCCTAACTTTGATTTTTCTAAATTTTTTGCCACTTAAGGGCTTGTTTTTTCCATGATGATCCTGTACATACCCTCTAGTGAAGTCTATTATTCACTAGGTGTGCACCTATTTCAACCATACTCAAGAGTATACTCTCCAATAACTCTGATAAGGTGATACAAACTAATCAAAATGCTATGCCAACACACCACTAAGTCCAACACCTATGAACAAAGTGAAGCAAATAATGTCAATGTATGCCCCCAATTTAAAGAAATTACAAAACACCATGCCATGAGCAATTACTTTAAAGTAAAAAATTGATAAATTCCATGTGATAAAATATTACAAGAGATTGTTTGGAAAGCCCTATTCTAGTGATATGTTTACAAATAAAGCTACATCATGCTCGAAAGGGTTGCCCCCAAATGCAATACAATAAATAACATAGAATATGAACACATTAGGTATCCATAGATTCAAGGTCAGTATACGTCTTTACTATAGTGATATAATAGAGCTTGGAACTAACATCATTCCCCAAATACTCATGGAACAAAAAACACAATGGAGGAATGACACATAGAGAGAGAGGAGAAATAAACTTTTGGGTCTACATGGAAGAGACCTAAATTTCTCAATGCCTTGCATTGTCCCCAAAAGGAAAACACAAGACAAAAAGAAAAGACAAAGATTACAACATATAGAAGAATGAAGACACTAATAAAAGAATGTCATGAAAAGTTCATCTCCTTTGTATCCTTGCACCAATGGAGCCACAAGGGTCATCCAAAGAAAAATCACAAATACAAAGACATGCCAAGCAACACAACACAAGAGATCACATCATGTGCAAGAAAACAAAAAAGAACACATGAAACAACATAAAGGAGTACTACACATGTGAGCCAACCTAAAGTAGGTCTTCTACATCCCAATCTTACTCATCATATAGGGAAGGTCGAAAAATAACTAAAGGGACTACAACAAGTGTCATACTAGGAGCATCTCCACGTTCAACATGTGTTGGGTCGCTCTCATTAGGAGGATCATTAGGTTGCCCCCATATAACTTTGTATTCTTTGAAAATAAGGCATTAAGCTCATCATGCACCTCTTCATCAATTTTAGCAATTTCATCTCCATCATCCAAGTTAATCATGATGGGAGGTTTTATGATAGTTGTAGTTGAATTTTCTTGTTTCACTTCATTTTTTGGTTCCATATCTTATTTTGGTGAAATTTGTAATTCTTCTTGATTTTTTGCATAGGTGTTGGATTATCATGCACTATTTTACTCTTTTCGTCCAATTGAGAAGCAATAAAATGATGTCTATGCCTATGCTCTTTAGCATTCTAGTTTCTTCTTTCACTATTTTTAATTTGTTATGGATTAGGAGCTGGTTTCTCGATCATTGGTCTCTTTTCTTCCCTTAAGGGAGGAATTGAAGGAACCATTGGGGGTTGGGAAACCACTACATCTCTTTAGGTCTATACACTTGTTTTATCTTTTGAGGCATAAAAGGAATCATTTGATTTGTCTCTTGGTCTTTTATAGGATATGGGTGGAGGAACTACAACATATTTACCTTGGTTACTTGGAAGGGTCTTTGTCTCATGCATGGGTTCATCTATAACCAGTGGTGGAGGAGGAAAAACCATGGTCTTATTATTTTCAAGAATATTGGTAAGAGATAACTCTGTTATGCACTTTTCCTTAAACTTTTGGAATGAATTGAAAAATAAATCCTCATGAGGCTTAATAGGTTCCATAGGATGAGGCCAAAATAAATCTAATAAAAGTTCCCATGATAAGACAAAGGATTAAACCCACTATGATGCACTGTAAATATCTCATTTTCAAAGGGGAACTATATGCACTTGTGAATAATCGATGGGACAATGTTCATGGAGTGTAGCCATTGGTAGCCTAGCTTCACATGAAATTAGTCTGATGTTGAGATGATCAATAATGATACATCTAATTGCTTTGGTCCAACTTTAAAAGGAAGGGTGATCGAACCTATTGTAGGGCGAGAAAAACCATCATGAGTTTTTATCCATGCTTTTGATTGATCATAAGTATCTTGATAGAGTTCATGAAGAAAAAAGAGTTCCTTCGTGATAAAATTCTCTACACACATAGGATCAATGAGTATTCCTTGTACATGTTTTTCATTGATACGTCTAGTAATGTAGAGAGGACCATTGGGTGCATGTCTAGGTGTGTCACTATGGGTGAAAGCAATGGCAGGTAACATAGTGGTTTGGTCCTTACAAAATTGATCGTGTCTATGAGAGTGACCATATCTTGTAGACATCCTCATTATCACTCTTATCATCATTATTAACATCAATCATGTCATCAGTCTTAACAATTTTCATCTCATCATTCTTAACATCACTAGCTTGCACAAAGTTGGATGAATGGTTTGGCATTGGATTGGTAAAAATTTGCAAGTTTTGGATAGGCAAGGCAACAAACTTATTCCCTTGATCATTAAAACCACCCAATTGGATGTAATTAGAATCAATGAGGTCTTGAACTTGATGTTTAAGGTGCATGCATAATTCTATATCATATCCACTTGTGTGATGATATTGACAAAAGGAAAATCACAACTACCTTTCAAATCTGGAAATAAAGAAATTGCTTCAAACCCTTGTAGATCTGACCTCAGGAGTTCAAATAAAGCCAAACAAAAGGAAAATCTAACTTTTTTGATGGTTGTAAATCCAATGGAAGACTTTGTTTTGATCCTAGATGCACCAAAATTTACCCACCTCCAAAATTTGTAAAAAAATCAAAGGGGATTCTAGATCTGAAGCCTTTAAACATTATTGAAGAAAAAAACCTCATAAACCAAGAAGAGGTTTACTGAATCCACACTCTAATACCGTATTATAATTGTGAAAACAACTTGATGTTTAAGATGATATTGACAAAAGGCATTTGGATTGTTACTTGGAGATAGATGTTTGGTTGTATCCATAGGTCTAATGGGAGACAATTAGATTAGGTTCTTACTCAAAAGTTGCAACATGATCAAATGGAGGGTGTTAGGTAATTGGGTAAATTGTATATCTCTCAATCTAAATTGGTATGGAGTTGAACTTATGGAAGCAACTTGAGGTTTGATGTGGTTTGTTGTTTGAGGTGTATGTAACTTGATAAAGTTCTTTTTTTTCCTTTTGAATGGTTGATAGTTGTTTTGAGGTATAGATTCAGATTTTTCGGTAGGATTCAATGAAGATATCTCTTCATATTGACTAATTGAACTCTGATAGTCACAAAGAGCCATACACAAATGTATGAAGGATGGAAATTTCATTAATAATATTATATCCCTTATGCTAGTTGCAAGTTTTTGATGAACACTCTTTGGACATCTGCATCAAGAAGAGTAAGAATGATTCGTGAATAAAACAATTGATAGTGGCCTATGAATTCTGTGACCTTTTTTTTCTTTTTTTTGCATCACATTAAATTAGTTAGGTTAATATTGAAAGGAAACATAGGTGGAAGAAACAATTTCCTACACTGAATCTATCAAGAGAGAGTTGCAAAAATTCTAAACCAATTAACATTTACAGATTCAGATGCACATCTAAAAACACATAAACAAATATTCAAAACAGAATAAACTCATAACACAACATATACATGGGAAAACCCTTTTGGGAAAAAACCCACACTCCAAACACTGAACTCAATTGTATTAATCAGCAGCAACAATAGTTACAATACAATCTTAGAGCTATTCTCTTCAAGAGTTTTCACACTATTACAAGATTCTGGAATAATTTCGGCAACATAACATTTCTGAAAATCTTCAACTTGTCTCATAAAATGTGCTAAGGCACCAACATATAAATAGAGCACAACACGAAAAGGAAGGCTCCCATGGTTTCCAAAACCAACTTCAAATCCCAAGAGGTAAGTTGTGTCAAGAAACAATAACTTGTTAATCAATGAAACGTTGCACATAGCAACTTCCAAAAGCAACAACACCTATCTCATCTATAACAGTCATCTTTCCAAATACAATGTAAGTTCAACATAGAAACTACAATAACCAAGAATAGGTGCTTTCTTTACCTCACACCACTTAACAAAAATGAACTCCACCATAAATGTCAGCTGCTAAAATACAACTCCAATCCATAATAAAATTTGCAAACAAAGAGTCTTTAGTCAACAAAGGAAATTTCCAAATCAATTTCCACTCCAAAATGGAAATATATGTCAAAATCTCCCCAAAAAATAGTATCTTCCAAGTGAGATCCAACTTCCTAAAAACTAAGGATTATGCCATCTCATCACCTGCCATGTGGGATGCCACCTCACAAAGAGGTCCCACAAAGATGAATGACAACTTAGGAAGTTAATACTTTAGGATAAAAATAATTATGCAACAATTAATTAAAAAATAATTCACCATGTTGAGACTCTAAGGTTGAGACACCTTAATCCCAACATTATTAGGACCAATATTTACTTGGAAATGATTGAGGAAGGCATCGAAAGTTTATTAAATGAGTGGATTGAATTATTCGGTAATGAACAAAACCATTCCAAAGCCATGTATTTCAATGACCTATGAAAGACTTTAGCCAAGAGCTTATCCTCAAAGATGAAGTCACTACACAAGGTTGTATATGCTGATATATGATTGTTGGGTCTCCCTTACCATTATACTTGTCAAATCGGGGTATCTTTATGTTTTGCAGCATTGGTGCTTTCAAGATTTCAGGTGACAATGGGCTCCTTTTGACATGTTGTAATGGTTGTACATTTTGGTTTTGGTTCAAGGTTGATATTTTTTATTGAAATGAGGTTACATTTTGCAAAATTTGATTAATAATCGAGTCATTTCTTGACATGTTTCAGGAATGTGGTGGAAGTGTGTATGTGCTTGGTGGACTACTATGTTGCAAATTTATGAGAGGGGATGAAACTTGAGGTGTCACATGTGAAGATCCAAAAATGGTAAAGATTTTCTAGTGGAAAGACCTAATGTTGGAGTTATACCAATTCTTTGTTGTATTGTTTAGGTGATAGTTGGATTTATGTATTGTTGAGGTGACAGTTGGATTTCCTCCTTGACTTTGAATGTTTAGTAATATTTGAGCACAACTAGATCCAATAGGGATGTTAGCATCAATTATATGAGCTAGGACATGCAAAACCTCTAATCTTTGAGCATCACTAATTGATTTCCTTATGTTATCTATCATAGGGACCACAAGACCAACTAGAGATTTAGTACTCATATAGTCTTGAAGTCCTAAATATTTATCCAATTTTTGCAATTTATCTTTGAGAACATGGGCAACCATAGTATCAACATATATAAAGCTAGGTGTTTGTAAGGTTTCAATTGGTATGGCAGCATAAGGGATAGAGTCCAAAATGGGTTGAGTGTTGACAACACTTTTCATGAAAGAGTTGGAAGAATCAAGATCCATAGTGGATGTAACAACATAGGATGCCATAAGTCTAGAAATACATATCAATGAAGTATTGGCAATAGGACACCAATTCTTGAAGCTCATTTGAGTTTCAAAACACTTAAGTGTACCCACTATGAATACCAAACTTAAAAAAAACAGAAAAGAATAGCTAGAAATAGAATTAAGACAACAAAAGCATACATAGGACACAAAAATAGAGATTTGAGCCAAATTTCAGTAAAAAATAATAGGATAGAGGTGCCCAAGGAATCTATGTCCTAGATAGGGTTTCTGGAAATTCAAAGTTTGACTATTTAGGGTTCCTAGATTTGTATGCAAACAAGTCTGACCATGAATTATTTTCTAGATTTTATTGATTTTATGATTATGGAAATGGAAAATGAAAGTGTGCAAATGTGTGAACAATAAATGATAAATTTTGAATGTAGTTTTAAGATCTAAGATGAAATAATTGACTAATTTCAAGATGTAAAGTTCTAAAAATTATGATTTGATGCAATGTTGAAACAAAACCATAAATTTTTTTCACTTTTTTGACCTAAATGAAAGATTCCTAAATGAATGCAATGGATAATTTCAGAGTTTAGTGACTTAATGAATGTGATTTGAATGTAAATTTGAGCTAGAATGACTAAAAAATCCCTATTATAAATTTTAATGCTTTACAAATGCATTGTTTTATATTTTTATGACTTTTTAATGATGCAAAAAGAAACCCTAAATGAGAAATGCAAAACAATGATACACAAAATCTAGATCTAGGGTGAATTATGAAAATTTTTAGAAGGTATATAATGTCAAAATGTCAGGTTATCCAAAATGAAACAACATGAAAGGGAAACCTTTAAGTTTTCACCTTAGGGTTTGACACCTCTCCCAAATGTTTCTTGTGGATGTAGGGGGGTTGATTTGGAATGGATTTGGAAATGCAAGGTGGAATGGGGGTTTGATGGATTTGAATAAGGTATGTGATTGAATTACAACCTTATAGGTGAGTCAATCAACCCTTAACCAAATCTAGAAATGTCAAAATAATGAAATACAATTATCTAACTAGGGGAATAATGCAATTTACTATTTTGATGTAAATACACAAATTACAGAATTTCACAGACAAATTCAAACAATAGAAATGAGTAGAGTAGGACATTGTTTACCTATAGTTCAAATCTAGGGCTAATAATGGAGGATACAAATACCTAGGGTGTGAGTTCCCTTGTAGATATTTTCTAGATCTATTTTTGTAGTCCTCTGATGTTGGTTCTAAGCTTCATATTCCTACCTATAAATTTTTCAGAACACTATCAGATATTTTTGTAACTAAATTTCTATAAGTTGACAAGATGTAGGGCTTCAATTATAATAATGTAAAATGAGCCTTCAAACTCCCTTCAATCTCCCTTAGACCTGAAATCTACACATTCACAAAGAGAGGAAATGTTGTGCCATTTAGGGTCTTGCCTTGGTCAAGCCCCATGTTAGTGTGTTTACTTTCACAATGGCAATGTTGATGTCAATGATAAAATGATAATAGATAGGAAGTAATGATGAAATCACAAAGTGTTGCAACTCCCACCCTTTAATGGCTTCCATGAAGGATTGAAGTCATAACATCACCTCAAAGAATTAGATATTGCTTTCTTGATTCCTTGAATGCTTGAATTTATTGGAGACCTACAAAAGTGTTAGCATTCACAAAACAATGATAACATGAACACAAATAAACTCACATGAGATTTGACATGATGTTAGGATCTTGAATTGCTACAATAAAGATCTAAAAAATGTTGCCCTTGACTTTCCTGATAGTGCTCTTGATCATAAGTTTTCCAATAATTTTCTTGTTCTTGCTAGATAGATTTGAAATAATGCAATAACTAGGTATTTATAGGCATTTAGTCAATTTCCCAAAAAAAATCTTGATGGCCAACTTTATACACTTGAATTGTAAATATTAAAATGCCACAACCAACATATTTGAATTTGGAGGGAAAGTAGGGGGTGTGTGCAAGAAGTTGAGTCCACTTTTTGGCTAAAAAGTGGAAGCGTTTTATTTTTAGAATTTATCATAATTGACATGATGTTAGGATCTTGAATTGCTACAATAAAGATCTAAAAAATATTGCCCTTGACTTTCCTGATAGTGCTCTTGATCATAAGTTTTCCAATAATTTTCTTGTTCTTGCTAGATAGATTTGAAATAATGCAATAACTAGGTATTTATAGGCATTTAGTCAATTTCCCAAAAAAAATCCTGATGGCCAACTTTATACACTTGAATTGTAAATATTAAAATGCCACAACCAACATATTTGAATTTGGAGGGAAAGTAGGGGGTGTGTGCAAGAAGTTGAGTCCACTTTTTGGCTAAAAAGTGGAAGCGTTTTATTTTTAGAATTTATCATAATTGACCTAAAAATTTGAAGCACTTAAACATTGAAACTTAAAAAAAGTGAGTAATATGAATATATTACTTAGTGCCTAGTTTCTAAATATATAATTTATTTTAATGCCCATATGATACAAATTGATTTTCAATAGGCATGCACATAAAAACCACTATTTAAAAGTCACTTTTTTTTACCATACCATGCATGTGTACGTCAACCATATTTTTACCTAAATAATTGTATTTTTTGAATCCTAATGGGAAAAGATTTGCAACATATTGAAGATTGTGCACAATATTTTGTTATATATTTTTTGAATATTTTTTAGTTAATTTTTTATTGGTCATAATTGTTGTTTTAAAAATCCCTCGTGTATATCACACATAAGATGACCTAAAATTATCATTTTTGTTGGTGGATCCCAAGATCACCAACTGTAGAAAATAACCTTCATCAAATAGAGATAAGTGCACAGACTATTTCACCATAAAAAATAATGAATAAAATGAGATGATAAAAATACATATGATACAAGATTTTAAAGCCGTGAAATATGTGGCGGGTGAGAAACTTCCCAACATGGGAAAAAATACCTGAAATATTAAATGCAAACTATTCTAAATGTAATGTCCCTAAGTAAGCTTAAGTGGGTAAATGGTAAAGACCATTTACTCCAACACCCCCCCTTAAGTGCAACTTAGGGAGAATTATTATGCAAAAAATAAGATGCAATATGGGTCCCGACTACACAACCATGTTAGGTACCCATTTACAATGCAAAAAGGAAATCTCTCACAACTGGAGAAAAGGAGAAAAACCCTGTGGGAAAAAACCCCTCACCAAAAGAGAGAAAAAAAAACAAAAATGATGTATGGATGGAGGACTCAATCACACTCCCAAAGGAATACATACATCATGTATATACAATCAACAACCCCACCATAAGAGGGAAAGAGAGAGACTATATAGCCCCCCCACAATGTGTAATCACCTGCAAAAATGGTAAGTGCTTGAAGAAAAAACATGATCCAGTGTTGAAAAACAACTTGTCTCCCTTTCGGAAGAAACAAAACCAAATACAAATATAGGTATGCTTCCCACTCTAGATAGGAATTGAAAGAAGGAAGCATGAAAATGTATGATGGTTTCTCTGCAATCTTCTCATGTGTCGCCATGACCTTGGAAGATGATGCCACAAACTAATCAGGAACATGCCCAATCACAACAAAAGGTGATAAACAAGGTACCACTGGAAATTGATCCTGAACACTCTCTAGAGATTGAGACGGGGTGACAACAATTGTACCACAAATATCACCAAATTGGAGGGACATACCCTCAAATGTGTCCTCCAAATTAGAAATATGAGATTCTATGAATAATGAACCAATGTTCGATAAATAATAATCCAAATGAAGAAGATAATAAGATACTAGTGGTGATGAATCATTAGATGTGCTCAATGAATCATCAATACAAAATGAATGGTCCTGCAGGATAGGAATGATAGGAGCCTCAATCAATGACTTTGCACAATGAGTCATAGTCGGTGAAGGTACATCAACTATCCCTGATGGAGAAGGAGGAGTATCTGAAGAACCCTCGTCATCCTCATCTGAAGATTCAAAGTATTCCAAAACTTTAAACTCCTACTTAGTGGTGTGATCATAGGGTACCCTATTTAAAAAATGAAGAGGCACAAGACAATCCAAAATAGGATAATCTGGGAATAGTTGAGTATCAAGATCTCCATGTATTTCATAGATTTTAGTCCATAGAATATATGGACACTCAAAGTGATCAATAGCATCCAAAGTGGAATCATCAGTATGCATTGCAATAACTCCTAGGACATGATCCCTTTTGCAATTCCATGCAACTTTCTTACTATCAGTACCAGGAAGGGGAACATGATTATACAAATGTGGCAACAAATGAAGCCATCTGAGATGTTTTATGATACCATCTCTCCATTGTTTACAGTTTCCCCTTTCCAACATAATCACAACAGGATGAATTGAAAACCCCATAATCAACTATGACAAATCTCCCAAAAATACAAAGACAGTAACCTTCAACAAAAAATAAAAACTCCCAAATACTGCAAATGAAGCCTTCCAAAAATACTTCAGGAAGCAATAATACAAAAGAAGGGCTAGGAATTAAGCAACTCCAAAGAGCACAACACCAATATTGAACTTCAACGGATTAAAAGCATAACCAAAGAACAAAATATGAGAGAAAGTCCTCAACCACTGCAAAGGTGATGAAAATACCTTTCTGTTGATATGTGGTTTGCAAAAATTAGCCTTTGTTTGAAAAAGATATGCAAAAAATAAAAAAAGGGCTATAGAGGCTCTTTGGAAGCATGAGCAAGCACCTGTTCCCACCATGTGACCACATTCATCTTCAAAAAAAAAACAAATGGGCCCAACCAATCAGTGCTAGGAGCTCTGAGCCACCAACAAAGTAAGTTCGATCTAGGCACAATCACCAAGCACCACAACAATTCCTTCATGCAAGAGATAGTTTCTCAACAACCTCATGAGTCTTACTCACACTTAATAAGGAGAATAAAATGATATTTAAAGGGCCAAAAATACCATTACACAACCAATGTGGGATTAAAATCCCAAAACAATGCTAAACAACTGAACACAAAAGGGCCCACTAAGAAAACCCTAATCAAATATTTTGGTTAAACTTTATAAAATATAAAGTTTTGAAAACCAAAGCCAATCAATCAAAATGCTACAAAATCAAATTTCCCAAATTGAAGGATCATGCCCAACATCACAACAATAACTTCTCCACAATGATCAGGATCACACCTCCAATCAAGGATCGAGCCTTCCAAAAAATTCAACTGCAACCTCCAAATTCTCTCACGTGGCAGGGAAGAGATGATATCGTTCAAATTGCCAATCGAATTCTCCCAAACAAGAATCAATACCCTCTGTGACTATGAATCATTGGTTCTCTAATGGCTCATTTGAAAACCTCCTCAAAATTCTTCTGGCCTTCAAATCGTCCTCCCAAAATGCTATGCACCCCTAGAGAAAATTTGTGGCCACCTTGGGTTTTAAAAAAATTGCCCAGAGCTGGGTGTGGGCATGGGCCAGAGAGGCCACATTGATTGTTTAAGAGCGAGAAATTCTTCCATGCAGGCTTCCCAAAAAACTATGCCCCTCCTCTTCTTTTTACGAGCCTTATTCTTGAGGATGGCGCAAAAAACTTCAACGTGTCCTCTAATCTTTATGCCACAAACTGAAAAAAATGGCTTCCTTCAATAGAAAATCGTTCCCTCTTGCAGATTTACAAGGCGGGCTTGTGAGAAGAAAAAATCATGCCTCTGAAAAATGAATTTTCAGAAAAAATTGGCCCAACAATCTCAAACAACAATAGGAACAAAATATATCGCAATCTTTCCAATCAAATTGGGGTTTAGCATAGATGATGCCTCCCAAAATAGAAAAAAAGGGCCTCCAAACTCGAACAACAACCTCTAGATGCAAAATCGTGCCAAGATTGCAATTGCATTCGCTAACAAGAAAAATAAAAAATAATCGAAGTCAATTTTGAAATTTAGCAAATTTCAAATGTTGAGCAAATAGATGATCTCACACTTCAATGAAAACTCTTAGGAAGGATTCATAGTTGGGTGGATCTAATACCATGTTGGTGGAGCCCAAGATCACCAATTGCAGAAAATAACCTTCATCAAATAGAGAGAAGCGCACATGCTATTTCACCATAAAAAGAGTCAATAAAATGAGATGATAAAAATACATATGATATAGGCTTTTAAAGTTGTGAAATAGGTGGCGGGTGAGAAACTTCCCGGCACGGGAAAAACTACACGAAATATTAAATGCAAACTATTCTAAATGCAACATTCCTTAGTAAGATTCAGTGGGTAAATGGTAAAAACCATTTACTCCAACAATTTTTTATTTATTTAAAATTGAAAAGAATTGTCTGAAGATTGTGCACATATAATTTGTTTCTCAAAGAAATATTTTAATAAAAAATTAAAATAATAAGAAAACCTGATATTTTAAGTTTATGGACTAGTTTCATAAAAAATATATTTGAAAAATAGAAAAAATAATCAATTGTAAAACAATTACATATTTGAAATCTACACAATATCATCTATAATGGGTTTTAACTTCATAAAAAAATTATGCAAAAAACATCTTCAGATATATGTCCAAAGTCACTCTTTTCTACTAACATTGACATGACCTTCAAGTTGCAATTCAAAGTAGGTCCAAAGCTAAGGTTCAGCTCCCCAAGCCTTTTTTAAGACCTAATACCTATAGTGGAAACTAGGTCAAAAATTAAAATTTTTAGAAATGGGATCCAGTTTAGTTTTTCTAAAATTTTAATCTTTTATGAAACAGGATCCCGTTTTTAAAAAACAAGATCCCGTTTCTAGAAAATGGGATCCCACTTTTGGCTTGGGGTTCTAAAGTGAAATGGGATCCTATTTTTTAAATATTAAGATCCTATTTTGTTTTTCCCGATTTTGGGTTTTTGGCTAAGTCCAAAACATCCATGAAAAGTGGACTTATCTTCTTGATTTTACCCTAGGAGGACACTCATGTCTAGGGCGTGAGTTTCATGGATCTATTTTCTAGGGAATTTAGTGTCTAGGTCAAGGTATTAGATAAATGCAATTGTTTCCCACTTTCAATTCATTGGTAATTGTTAAAAATGGACCATAGAATGCATAATTTAGGAAATTAAGTACTCAATGAGGTCTAATAATTTAAGTGGGCACAAAATATAAAGTGAAATTATCAAGGGTGACAATTTATGATAGTACATAAATAAAGACTGAATATTTAGAACTTAGCTTAGACAGAATACTTAGAATCATTTATTCATCATTCTTATCAATTCCACATTTCTTTAACTATAGCCTTATTGATTTCAATTTAGTGAAGAAATCTTGAATTGTGTTGAAGTTGCTTGGACTTAAACTAATTAGTTCATATTTCAACATATGACCCCTCATAAATTTTTGAGTGCCAAAAAGAGATTCTATCTTTTTCCATATTTCATTTAGAGTATTCAAAGATTCAATATGAATGAGTAAATTAGGAGACACACACACACAATGCTCTATATGCTTCATCACATATATTAAACCACTTAGGATTTTTTGCATCTTTAGCAAGTTCAATTTCTAGTCCCATTGTTATTCTATGTAATCTAAGGCTAATTAAGTGAATTTTTATTTTAGACTTCCACTCAAAATAGTTGAATGCAATTAGAATAGGAATTTTTGTTTGAGCCATGATGAAGGGATGCAAAAGGAAGTGCTAAAAGAAAGCAAACACAAGATCACAAAAAAACACCCCAACCCTTTTCACTAGTATAAAAAGTCACCTCCCCCAAATATTTTAAGGTTGGCATGTCATTATATTTAGTGTATTTACAAAGCCTTTTTCCAAGATAGTATGCTCAATAGGCTCACAATAGCAGAAATTATAAATTCTGATATAAAATAAACCAAAGACAAAATATAGAAACATTAGCATTATAGATGGGTAGTTCTCTTCAATTCCTTTCTAATGCCTATGTGTTTCCAAAAATTGAAGCACTTATGGGAAAGTTATGGCCTTTTGAAGAAATTAGTAACAAACATCTTTAACCTAAAATATCTAGCAAAAAATGGTAAAAAATATTTTCATTACCTCCATGAATGAAAAGTTCTCATCTCCAGCTTTCTATTAATATCTCTTTTATAAAAATTGGACACCATGGTGAAAATCTATGCAAATTTTAAAGAAAGACCCAATTTGGCATATATGAGGGCCTTGGTGGCTCTTGGGTGGCACATGAGGATCTAGAGGGCTGAGTTTCAATCATTGAATTTGTGGTTTAGGTTTCTTGCATCACAATTAACATGGAGACTGGGGGCTTTGAAGTTGTATTTCGTGCTCTTAGCAACTTATCCTACTTGTGGTTATTAAACTGCTCATTGTGGCTTATGATGTATTCCCTTATGACTCTACAGGTGGCCATGAGGTGGGGCATTATAAAAGTGCTAAGCACTTACAATAATTAAAAAAAAAAAATATACAATTTTTTTTTTTAAATTTTGCAAAAATGACAATACAAACCTACGCAAGGGGGCCATATGACCTCCATTACAATTTATTTTCCTCCAAAGCTCCTAGCATGGAATATAAGAAAATTTTATGTCAAAATTTGTCTCCTCAACATCTTGGAGACAATTGCAAGGTATGTTTTGTCTGAAAAATGCTCTTGAAAAAGTTTTTCACCAAATTTGAGGTTCAAAACCCTATTTGCAACTATATCAAATGATCTTTAAATCAGATGAAATGAAATCCAATCTTGAATTTCTCAAGCCTTCTAGACATGTTGGAATAGTAAAAAATACTACTAGTATAACTAGAAATGTTGCAATAACCCATATCTCACAAAACACATGCAATATGAAGAGGTTATTAGATCTATGCAAACCCTTTCTAATTATCTAAATTGTTCAAAATGCAAGAGAAGAGTGTATGAGAATTTAAAAAGATCTTACATAAAAACTCAATCTCTCAATTAGGAATCTAAGAACTTAGATTTCTGAAAAACAATGCTCTGATGCCATGTTAGAAATCTGAAATAGATTGAATAACCCAATGAAATTTTTAAGAGAAATTCAAAGCTACATAAAATAGAAAAACATAAATAATGCAAACCAGTGACTTTGAGAGATATGAAATTTCAAGATGATAGAATTGCGTTAAGAGCTTCCGAGGTGAAAAATACAAGCTAGGTAGTGAGTTCATCTAGAACTAAGGAGATGATGGAGTAGGAAAATCAACCAATAGGAATTGACCACCACTAACTACTAACATTAAATAAAGTGATAAAAAATTAAATACTCCACCCTTAAAGGGTGGAGACACATCATCACTTTATTATCCTAAGGAAGCTTAATAAAACTATAGGAAAAGCCTATATGTAAGGGAAAATAAATTAACCCACTAGAGGAAAATAAAAACATACACTAAAACTTAATAGGTTCTAAATGCACATCTAATTGGAAATATTGACTAATGAAGCATTTATACAACTTGGGGTTTCATAATCTTTGATCTTCTATCACTTATGTCTTATTTGAGTTGATTGTGTGTGTCTTGTAGTTTTTGTCTTCACTATCATGTATTAACATGATGAAACTCTTGGATTAAGAGTGTTGAGAAATGTGACTCAAATCTATTGGCTTGATCAACTTCCTAAAGCACTTGCATTTTCCTCCATCGCATTGAGTTAAGTCATTGGTTTTCAAGTTTTTCTAATTGAAGTCGCAGGGTTCTAAAGTTTCATAACCTCCCAACTTAGTGACTATGAAGCGAAGGCTACTTCCTTTTTTGTCAACATGTCACAACTTTTCAAAATTTTGCAACCTCTGACTTGAGGTTTGGAAGTTTAGGTTTTGAGCAATAGAGTGATCCCTTTATCAACAAGTTGCGGGTTCTGGGAACTTCACAACCTCCGACATGAGGTTTTGAAGTTTTATTTTTGCAGTGATGTAGCGACTTGGAAGCCAATGGATGTGGGGACCACTTGGGACCTAATAGAATGATGGATCATGATCGAAGGCTGACAGGTGGTGATGACATGGAGGATAGATGACATGTGGGCCCATGTGCTCAGTGAACTTCAGTGAGGTGGTAATGAATGTCTCTTCGATTGGGTGGCATAGTGTTAGGTGGATAACCCTAAACTTTGATGATGGAGATTTGTTTGAATACTTATCCAATGGCCATGTTTGAATGCTAGATGTTGGCATGTGGCTTAAGGTGAAACCCTAAAATGGTGTGGTAGTTGAATAGTTAGAGAGAGAGAGAAAAAGAAAATATCTCAGAGGAGAGCTGTGATTACTTGGAGCATGGAGGCCACGAGGCTAGGTGTGGATTGGCTGAGAATATCACTGTGCAGGTCGAGAGGATGGATATAGGTTGAGAGGCTGGGTACAAAACATGCTGAGATGTTGGATGTAGGTCGAGAGGCTAGATGTAAGCAGAGAGGCTGCGAGGCTAGGTGCAGAATGGCCAAGAACTTGGGTGGATTCCATGAACCTGGGTGCACGCCGGAGGCTAGTTGTAGGTCATGAGGTTGGATGCAAGCCAAGAGGATGAGTGTAGGTTGGGTGTTGCCAGATTGGTCGAGATGTTGGGTAGCTAAGAGAGAGATGGATCTCACAGAAGGCGAAGGCTGAGCGACTATATGACAGAGAGGTTGAGAGGCCAGTGGTCAAGCCGTGAGGCTGTGTAGCCAAATGAGATGTCTCTTGCTGAGGGAGGTGGTTGCGATGGGTTATGCTACTAAATATTCTGTAGAATGGAACAAGATGTAAACTTTGTAAAGGATTAGAGATTGAATTGTATTTGTAACTATTTTTGTTGCTGAATAATACAATGGTGATATGGGCTTTTGGAGTGTGGGGTTTTTTTACCCATAAGGGGTTTTCCCCATGTATATCTATGTGTTCATGTCTTCTCTTTCATCTTTCATGGTTGTTGGTTTTGTTTGCTGAATTTGTTAATGGTGTTGTTGAAATTGGTTAAGCATGAGTTTCTCTCTAAGGATCAATGTGGGAAATCAACTATGTCTGTTTCCACTTTATGGCATAGTAGTACATGTGTCTTTGAGGAAATCTAACAGAATAAGGTTGTCGAAGGCACTACTGATCTTAGATGTTTCTTTCTGAGATGCCTGTCGATATTTCCCAAAAAAGAGACTAAGTCATATCCTTGATTGACATCCTTAGACCTTTACCTAAGATAAAATCAAAGATTAGTCTTATAAAAATTGAGAAAGAAGAATAATTAAGAAGTTTATTTGATAAGAAATAAATTACAAAGGATCTTAAATTTTTGATCTAGTGCTATGTTAAAGGATAAAGCACATGAAAGTTTAGTAAATAATCAAAAGTTTCATTCTCTCTAGATTGAACCTTTCAATATATCTATTGCTTTGGGAATAAATGATTTTAATTTATTTTCTATTGATGATAATTTATCACACTATATTATGAGTGGTCATCACTTAAGACACTTTTATGATCGATTCTAATTTTCTTTGTTTTACTTTTGTTTCCTTGTTTATTTTGTTTTATATTTCTATTTTCCTATTTGATTTTTCTTTCCTTATTTCTATTATCAAGTATATCACTTGGGGAAGATAAATGATTCATTTCTACACAACACTATAAGTATTTGTACTTATCAATCATTTTATTGAAGTAAATCATTTATTTTATTAGGATATGACAAATATATTTGAATATAGTGATTAATAGTTACACAAGTGATTATTAGAGGTTATGAAGTTTGGAATCTATCATCATATAATCCAACCCACATTCATCTATTCTATATCTTGCATTATTCATTGAATGCTAGTCAAATTGTTCACCTAGGTATGTTATATCTAATCTTCATGTGAACACACTTACCAACAAAAGAAACAATTACTTGGTTATACTCTTGGGGAAATTTTCATAAATGTAATCCCAATCAAGCCTTGTTATTAAGTTATACCCATGAGGTTTCCATTATTATTATAAAAAATAAACCTATCTTTTTTAAAATATTTTTTATCCTTAAACAATCTAAATCTTATTAGCAAGGTTATTTTAAATTTACTTTCAATTTATGGAATTAGGGTGTTATGTTAATTTTTTAATTCTTGGTTTATAATATTGTTTTTTATTATGGGAAAAATAGGTTTTGATGGGACTTAAAACCCACATAAAAGAAAGTTACAAATAGATAGTAACACAGACCATCAGTAGCCCAACAATAATAACAACTCAAAAATTACACAAGACAACCCATGCTGCAAAGAATAGGTTTTGAAGGGGACCTAAAACCCACAACAACCAGGTTTTAACAGGGACCTAAAACCCAAAAAACCAAGAAAGATTTCCTGAATTAGCCAGGCTACAACATAGCTAGACTGCATCAAACCATGCCCTCAGTAACCACCACATTGAGCTAAAAGGAAGAGGGTAGCAAGAGCTCCCTTTCATAACATAAAGACCAAAAAAATCCCTACCTCAAAAAGAGAAACACAAGGTAAAGCTGAAAAAGAGGTAGAAAGAATGCCATTGAACCATCTTTCAATCCAGTAAACCAACTCAATCTCCACCTCAAAAGGAGAGAGCTCCCCTCTATTGGAGAGGATGACATGATCCCCTTTTCCATCAAAGCTTGAAATTTCTAGCAACCTCAATCTCCACTTCTATAGGAAAAGCTTCCACCTCAAAAGGAACAACATCTAAGGAAACTAGGAACTTCCAACCAACTCCACAACACCCATCTCCACCTCAATAGGATTTGAGGAGAAATCCATCGCTCTAAAAATAAAGGAACCCATACCATCCTTTTGCAATCTTGACAATAGGAATGAAAGGTGGAGCAAGAAATAAATCTCAAACAACAACCACATGTCCACCTTAACTTCTTTTAGCATATTAATCATCTGGGTGTTTAAGAAAAGCATGAAATCCAACCCAACCATCAACCAATAAATAGTTAAATGATAAGAGCAATACCACAAATAGTACGAAACCTTCTTCCAACACATTGCTCTTAACCGACAAATCTACCAAGCACTAGCTAAGGAACTAAAAGATACCCAACAAAGAATTTCGAACACAAACCCTATAAGAAGAATCTTCACAACCCAAAGGGGGTTCATTATAGAGCACGAAGACTAGATGTAGATGCAAACCAAACAACCTTTCCTTCATAAACAAATATGAACCAGAAAAAAAAAACCCTGATTAAAATAATCAACACAAGCCAAAAGGAGTAACAAACCAAACCCTAGAGCTACAACAGAACATAGTTCTACAGGCTTCATAAACCATATCCATTAAGAGAAATGAGGGAACCACCCCACTGACCAAACCAATAAGGAAAGGCTGCCCCATTTCCCTAGCGCTCTTTGTCGTCACCTATGTTGCATTGCACTATGTGTTAAGGGATAATATCTCATCCCCTGTTGTCAAAGGTATCACCTTACTAGACAGTAAGGAGCTCATTAATATTCAATTTGCAGATGATACTACAATTTTTCCTAATTTGGAAGAAGAGAGTATGAATAGGCTTATGGATAAGCACATTACCTTTTGTCAAGCTTCGAGTGCCAAAATTACAAATTCCAAATCCTGCATGTTGGGGTGAAATGATGCCCCCGTGAATGGCTACGAAATTTCAATTTTCAATGGGGGAGAGCCTCATAAATTGGTAAGGTATCTTGCAATCATTTTTCCCATTGAACCCAACTTGAAGGAGATGTGGCTCTATATCAAGGAAAAGATTGAAAAGAAAATTGACAAGTGGAATAAGCATACCCAACCTTGGCTGGAATACTACAGGTTTTCCAAAAGATTTTATCCTCATATAGCATATATTTTTCTTTAGTTTGGGTTTTTAGTTATTATCAAATTAATGAAATCTAAAAAAGGATAAGGAAGTTTTTGTGGTATGATGGGAAAGGGAACATGAAAAGGCATGTAGTAAAATAGGAGTGGCATGTACTATTGGTTAAACAAGGGATGGCCTAGGCCTAAAGGACTTGAGACTACAAGGAATTTCCTTGGCTTCCAAGTGGATAATTGGTGCTTTGGAGGGTGAGGAACCTTGGAAGATACTTATTAGACAAAACTTAATGAATGCAGTACCCAAACAAGCCAAATCATGGAAGCTCCTTCCTTTGTGTGATATTCTTATTAGTGTCTGCCCTATAGCCCCTGCAGGTTCTATTGTATTTAAAACCATCTAGAAGGCATGGGAGGTTGTTAAGAACATAACCAACAACCACTTCATCAAGAATGGTAATAGTACCATTATGGAACACATGTCTATATGGTGGAACTTAGAGCATAAGGGTAGATCCCTAGCCTTAATTCAAGGCAGCTTAGCAAAAAGATGGGCATAGAAGGGGATCCAATGTTTTAATGTTATTCTAGCAAATGGTAACTTGAAGGGGTGGAATGAACTAAGTTTTGAATTTAATCTCCCTCCAAGTAATTGGAGAACATAGACTGTGTTAAAAAAATCTTGTAAAAGCATACACTTTCCTATTGAAGTAAAAATTGATAACCTTCATTACCAACAACTACAGTGGAAGGACAACAGTTCCTTATTGAAAATAAATGCTAAGAAAATTATTTTTTCTTGACTAAGAAAGGTAATAAAACTTGGGATATTAATTTGAATAGTAATTAATGGAAAAAAATGTTTAAGAATAACTAGTCAAAAGAACTGGAGCCAATTTTGTTTTGCTTTAGTTGGCTATTGCTGCTACAAAGGTTACCATTCAAGATTGAACACAATGCCATATGTATTTGTAACTTATACAAGGTACTTGAGTATGTCAAGCACATTTTCTTTGATTGCACTTATGCTAAAGAAATCTAGAAGATATTTTGCAATGATCAAAACATTTGGGGGAATAATGATGTGCCCAATCTAACAAAAGTTCTTTTTGAAATTAATAATAAAATGAATAAGGTTCTCTCTCTATTTTGGATGTGTTTATCCACCGAAATCTTGTGGGTTATTTGGAAAGCTCAGAATGATGACAAGCTTAATGGACATAGGAGGGTGCTTATCGAGTCTTGCAAAAGACTCATTGTGTATAATGTTTCCATGTAGGTATATATAACTATCGAGCTCTAAAAGGATAAATTTTGGAAGTTCCTAGAGCAAAAAATAGTGAACATAGATATACAAGAGGCAAGATATGGACATACTTGGCAAAGCGAGCATGCAGGGGTTGAGATATTTCTAAAAGCACTACATGACTTTCATAAGGAACTTAAAGAAGGCACAAAGAACAAAGAGGGTGAGACATAGGTCAAGAAAGCTATAGCTGAGCATGAAGCAACAAAGGCTCCGATTAGTATGAAAGGCACAACAGGGTAAAACAAGCACAATGGCTAGTAATGAAGGAAATTTTTTAAGGGATGGTCTAGTTATAATACTATATCTGCAATACACTAGTACATTTTGTAATTCAACATGTATGTAACTATAGTATATATTGTAAATTTTGTAATCCTATTGTATGTATCCATGGTGAATCATTGTAGATGACTGTAATTCGATGTAATCTAGAATGGGAGACTCTAAAATGTTGTTGGTGAACAACAAAACTCTCAATATGTAATCCTCTATATCTAATATAAAAAAAAATTGGTTTCTTTACTTTATGTTATTATAAAGAAATTTTATTTACTACATATTTTATCTTCCTCATTTGATCATTTGTATTTTATTCAAATATTTAAATTTTCAATAAATTTATAAAATATTTATGTTTAATTAAAAAATATTATTATTGGTATTAACAAGTTAATTACCAACTTTTAAATTAAAAGTATTATTTTATTTAAATAAAAAATTAAAATAAATAAATAATGTTATATTTTATTTAAAAATCACCTTTAAATTTACAATAAATATATTTATTTTATATAATTAAAATTAATAATTTATAAGATTATAAAATACTAAATATGCATTATCTTTTAATTTTTAGTACATAAAATTTATGAATAAATATAAATAATTAATATTTTAACTTAATTAAAAAATAAAATATATTTAATCAAGAGAAAAATAATTGTATATATAATTAAAAATTATTTATTTTATATATACAAAAATATTTTGATTATGCATTTATGTTTTTATATGTTAGATTATAATAATATGAGGGAGCAACATCTAATTAGAAGTTATCATTTTTTAAACTATCACAAGTAAATAATCCAATCCATGAAAATTATTGAGGGGTCAATTAAAGATCAATCATACCAAAAAATTAATCTTTGATAAATGACATAATAAAAAATTGATCATCATTCTCACTATTTAAATAAGACTACTAACTAAAATAGAGCCTTTGTATATTCAAAAAATATTTTAAATATATTGCAAACTAATTTAAATAAAAAATAATTAAGACAAGGCAAGCACAAAAGAAAGACAAGTGATATCCACTTGAAAAGTTAACCCGAACTCCTAACCATATGGAAATGGAGTCGAGATAATTTTTTGAAGGCTCTCTTAATGAAAAAATATAGAAAATATAATTACATACAAATTCCTATGCTCATAAATCTCTTTTTGCTACTTAATGCATGAACATTTTTTCTTTCAACAATTAAATGTTCACATTATGATTTTATTTAAATATATATAATAGTAATTTAGTAGTTTAAATTTTAGAGGAAATTTTATGGTTAACACTTAACACTTAATGCAACTAAGTGGTTTTTAGGTCTCTCTCTTCCTCTCTATCTATTGAGCTATCTCTCCCTCTCTCCTCTCTCTCTCTCTCATACACTTAATCTCCCACTCCATCTATCATACTCTATATCTCTATCTCTATTTCTCTCCCTCTCTTTTGATCCCCCTCTCACTCCTATGTCTATCTTTTTATATCCATATATTTCTATCTTTATCTCCCTATCTCTCTATTTCCCTCCCCATCCATCTCTATCTCTATTTCACCCTCTATCTATATCTCTCCATCTCTTCCTCCCCTTTCCCACTGTATATATTGAGCTATCTCTCCCTTTCTCTGCCCTCTTATTCTCTCTCCATCTCTCCCCCATATTTTGTCTCTCCCCCTCTACCTATCTCTCCCCCTCCCTCTGTTTATCTCTGTCACTCACTCCCTCCCTATCCCCCCTCTCTCTCTCCCCATATATTTCTATCTCTCCCTGTTTCTCTCTCCCTCTCTATCTCCCCCTTTTTCTCTCTCCCTCTCTTTGTCTATATATTTTTCTATCTGTATTTCTCTCTATATTTCTCTCTATTTATGTCTCCCTCTCCCCCTATTTGTATCTCCTTATATCTCCATCTATCTATCAATCTATCTCACCATCTATATTGCTCTCTATATCTCCCTCTCCCTCTTCCTTTATATCTCTCTATCTACTCTCTATCTAACCATTTCTATCTCTCCCTCTCTATATACCTCTCTTTATATCTTTATCTCTCCCTCTACCTCTCTATCTATTTATCTCCCTCTTCCTCTCTTGCTTTATCTTACTCTTCACCTCTACCTTCCTCTCTCCCCCTCTATCTCTAAACATGTCTCCTCCCTATCATTTCATCTCTCTCCTGTTGCAATATGATACCACTAAGAGGGGGGGTGAATCAATGGTATGGAAAATTCCAAAAATACTTTTAATTAATATTTCAAGAAATTGTCCTTACAAAGTGTGTATGAGGAGTAGCAAGCTTTTTATAACAACAAGAATCTCAATTTGATTTAACTATATTGCATCAATTAGAGGTTATGAAATTTTAGTGATATAATCCTTCATTGATTGCAGTAGAAAAATTTAAATATGAAATACTTGAGCAAGAATAAAGTTAATCAATGAAACCAATCACACCATAACACAAATGAATTTCATGAGTGGAAAACCCTCTGGGGTAGAAAAACTACTCGTAAAATCGCCTCACTAGCTTAATCAGAAAAGTGCCTCACCAGCAACAAAAGAATCACTGGCTACAAAAGCCTCACTGGCTACAAAATGCCTCACTGGAAACAAAAAGCCTCATTGGCTACCAAATACCACACTAACATTGTAACTTGCTTCAACAAATAAGATAAGAAAAAAAATATACAAAGGATCACTCTCTCTCTTTGCAAAACCATTACAACACCTTTACACTAATATATTATATGTCCTAAAGATTCATATAATATGGAACCTTTAAAACATACAATATACTAGGCACTCTTCATTGTTTTGTGCACAATCTTTTTCAAAAATAGATTTCTGCATTTTGCTGAAGAAGTATTTATGGCATGATAATCACAATAATATTCACATATATAAGCTATGTGATTTCTGCATTGTGATCAACCAACCGAACCCATAATCTAGATATGATTTTATATCCTTTAAGGCTGCTCATATTTGAGCTCATAACTGAAAGAGCCATTAATCGGTGATAACTGTCATAATAAATCTTGCCACCAAAAACTTCCAATGTAAGATGCATACCCATGTTGGTTATACCAAAAAAACTCAACAAGATCAACATTGTGTTACAAAAACAAGTATGCAAAACATGAAGTTTACAAACCCTAATCCTCATTGCGAACGTTGCAAATATATAACCCGAGTTATTCAAACTCAAAAAATCTACTTTTTCTTTTTATTGCTTAACAAAAACAATAACCCTTTTTCACCATATAACTGTTTATGCAAAAGTAGAAACAACAACTAAAAATGAAAGATATAACTTGAAAATAACGATTATATCAACATTTTTGCTATGTTGGGTCAACTCCTTCCATTGCTCACATTAGCTAAGCATTGTCTTTTCAAGCTCCACCAACACCATCATTCCTCAACTACCTAAAACCGTTACCTCTTTCCTCCCTATTGCCATACCACTTCTAGACCAAGCTTCACAACTTTCTTCCAAACCCTAAGAAGACTTTTTACAACCTGTGCTTGGTTGATTTTCCAAATGATAGCTTTTAGGGCAACACAATTATTGTGTCGGTGATCACAATACATTCCTTAGTCAATGCAAAACCAAAAACTCATAATTATGTCAATAATAATCACCATTTACATGTGGACGACAAGCCATGTCTTGCAAAGATTAATTCCAATTAACATGTTAATACCCAAGGCCTTAAACATTGTGTTCATGTTCATTATCATAAAATTTTCATTAGGCACCAAGAAGACTTTCTTTAAGAATCATTCAAGACCATTTTTAAACAACCATGCTATGATATTCCTTCTCATCTTCTCAATATAAAAAGACTTGATTAATATGCAAAATATTTATCAAGAATGTGTGATGTTGTGTAATGTAATCACATTAATAGGACAAGTAATATGATGTACATTTGATCACACAAGTTTGTCACCTTAGGAAATATGAATTAGGGACTCTGATTGATATACCACACACAATTCCAAGAAGAGTAATGCTACAATATCACCTTACTATATTATTGCCTTTGACATTAATGTCAACATGCCGAAGGGGACAACAAACTCCCCTTTTGGAATTGATGTCAAACTCTAATAAGATAAAACATCAAAGCCAAATGTCAACTGAAAATAATATACCTAAACTAGAAATTTCACTGTGATGAGCACATAATCTGCCCTTGTTCAATTTGTAATCAAAAACTACTCAAGAAACATTGCAGCAAATTAAATTTCATTCACTATCACTATAATCACTGTCACCAACTATATCAAATTCACTATCATTGCTCACTATCAAACCATTGCACATTTTCTCCCCCTTTTGACAACAATGCCAAAGGAGAGACAATCATAATTAGTACCATTGCACCATTGTTGGATATATCTGCAATCAAAATTTTCTTTTTTTTTAAATACATTTTTCTTTTTAGAATTAGTTTGTTTTTTCTTCCCCTGCGTATTATTTGTTTCTTCATCACTTTCAAAGTCCTTGTTAGGACATTGAGCAACATAATGCCCAATTTTTCCACAATTAAAACATTTAAAAGGTAGTTTCCCTTTATACCTACTAGATCCTCTTTTTAGTTTGCTCATAAGGACAGACTCATTGTCATCTAGTTTCTCTAGATCAGAGTTTATTTCATTATCATTTTTCATGGACTTAAAGGTTGCTTCTTTGGTAGTGGGATTTTCAGTACACATTCTCATTTCGTAGGTTGTGAAGACACCATGTAGTTCATCAATAGTGAGTTTTCTTAAATCTCTTTCTTCTATAGCAGATATTTTAGGATCATATTTAGTTGACAATGACCTTAACACCTTTTTAACAACTACACTTTCTTCTAAGGTTTCACCAAGACCACAACTTGAGTTCACAACTTCCTAAACTCTTAAAAGGTAATCAACTACCTTCTCTTCCTCGGTCATCTTTAAACTTTTAAATTTGGCCCTGAAAGATTGTAATTTAGCTTCTTTAACTTTTTCATCAACTTCATTAATACTAGACAATTTATCCCAGATAGACTTTGCACTTTTACAGTCCATGATTTTAACTAGCACATCATTAGTCAGCCCACAAAAAATGGAATTTGCAATCCTAACATCATTTTCATATGCTTTTTTTGTCTACAGTAAAGGGTGCTAATGTGGCAAGCATAGCTAGTACCATCAAATAATGGTGCTCTGGAGGTAGAAAGACCTTCTTGATTTGCCATAACTAGTAGTCTGTTACCAATAACCTCTTAAGTTTGTTAAACTTTTGTCAAGGGTTTGGCTTTGATACTAATTGTTGGAGTATGATACCACTGAGAGGGGGGGTGAATCAATGGTATGGAAAATTCCAAAAATAATTTTAATTAATCTTTCAAGAAATTGTCCTTACAAAGTGTGTATGAGGAGTTGCAAGTTTGTTATAACAACAAGAATCTCAATTTGATTTAACAAGATTGCATCAATCAATACTTATGAAATTTTAGTGATATAATCCTTCATTGATTGCAATAGAAAAATTTAAATATGAAATACTTGAGCAAGAACAAAGTTAATCAATGAAACCAATCACACCATAACACAAATGACTTTCATGAGTGGAAAACCCTCTAGGGTAGAAAAACCACTCATAAAATTGCCTCACTGGCTACCAAATACCATAATGACATTGTAACTTGCTTCAACAAATAAGATAAAAAAAATAATATACATAGGATCACTCTATCTCTTTGCAAACCATTACAACACCTTTACACTAATATATTATATGTCCTAAAGATTCATAATATGAAACCTTTAAAACATACAGTATACTAGGTACTCTTCACTGTTTTGTGCACAATCTTTTTTAAAAATAGATTTTTGCATTTTGCTCAAGAAGTATTTATGGCATGATAATCACAATAATATTCACATATACAAACCATGTGATTTCTGCATTGTGTTCAACCAACCGAACCCATAATCTAGATATGATTTTATATCCTGTAAGGCTGCTCATATTTGAGCTCATAACTGAAAGAGCCATTAATCAGTGATAACTATCACAGTAAATCTTGCCACCAAAAACTTCCAATGTAAGATGCATACCCACATTGTTTAGACTAAAACAACTCAACAAGATCAATATTGTGTTACAAAAACAAGTATGTAAAGCACGAAGGTTACAAACCCTAACCCTCAATTTGTTGCAAATATATAACCCGAGTTATTCAAACTCAAAAAATATACTTTTTTTTTTCTTGCTTAACGAAAACAATAACCCTTTTTCACCATATAACTGTTTACATATGCAAAAGTAGAAACAACAACTAAAAATGAAAGATATCACCTAAAAATAATGGCTATATCACCATTTTTGCTATGCTAGGTCAACTCCTTCTATTGCTCACATTAGCTAAGCATTGTCTTTTCAAGCTCCATCGACACCATCATTCCTCAACTGCCTGAAACTATTACCTCTTTCCTCCCTTCTACCATACCACTTCTACCAAGCTTCACAACTTTCTTCCAAACCCTAAGAAGATTGTTTACAACCCATGCTTGGTTGATTTTCCAAATGATAGCTTTAAGGGCAACACAATTATTGTGTCAGTGATCACAATACATTCCTTAGTCAATGCAAAACCAAAAAATCATAAGTATGTCGATAATAATCACCATTTATATGTGACAATAAACCATGCCTTGCAAATACTTTAAAAATAATGCCAAATAACAGGTGTCGATCCACCTTATTCACTTTTACAAAATGAGCTTCAAGGGTCTTTTTCTTATTACTTTTAAATGTTATATGTCTTTAGGCTTTATGACCTCGAAATGTGATTAATTTCCTCTTTTATTTTCAAAGCCTTAGTAAATGTTAATACCCAAGGCCTTAAACATTGTGTTCATGTTCATTATCATAAAATTTTCATTAGGCACCAAGAAGACTTTCTCTTAGAATCATTCAAGACTGTTTTTAAACAACCATGCTATGATATTTCTTCTTATCTTCTCAATATAAAAAGACTTGATTAATATGCAAAAACTTTCTCAAGAACTTGTCATGTTGTGTAATGTAATCACATTAATAGGACAACTACATTTGATCACACAAGTTTGTCACCTTAGGAAATATGAATTAGGAACTCTAATTGATATAGCACACACAATGCCAAGGAGAGTAATGTTGCAAGACCACCTTACTATCTTATTGCCTTTGACATTAATGCCAACATGCCTGAGGCGACAACATTTCCCTCTCCTTCCTAGAGCTTTATATCTATCTTTGCATCTCTACCTCTGTCTCCATATTTCTTCTTCCATCTCTACATCTAGATCTCTACCTCATCATCTCTCCATCTCTCTCTGCCCTTATATCACTCCTCTCCATATATATCACTTTCTATCTCTATCTGTATCTTTCTTCCTCTCCCTCTTGCATTCTCTCCCTCTCCCTTGCTCTGTATATATTTATCTCTTCCATCTCTATCTATCCCTACTTCCTCTCTCTTTATCTTCACCTATCCTTCTCCTTCTCCATCTCCATCTCCATCCCCACTTTTATATCTATCTTCCTCTCTATCTCTATCACCTTACCCCCACTCTCTCTCTCACACACTCTTCCCCCTTCTATCTCTCCCTCTTCTATCCAGGCTACCTCTCCATCTCTCTTCCTCTCCCTATTGCAAACATAACATGAGCCTATTGGTAAGGGGGGGCGATTATCTTCTTGATTCAGAGGTTTTTTCAGTCATGTTTGGATCCCTATAAGTAGATGCATAGTTGATTTGAGGCTAACACTTCTCCATTGATACCTTTGTTGGAGCATATTATGGTGCCCTCTAATAAACAAATTCACCAAGAAATGTGTATACAAAAGATATGAAAGGTTTGCTCCATCTTCATCTCCATCTCTTTCTTCCTCTCTCTATCTCTCTCTCTCCCCTATTGCTATCTCCTTACCTCTCCTTGCAACTCTCTCTTTCTCCTCTATCTTTCCCACTATATCTCTCTCTATCTCTCCCTCTTTCTATCCCTATACCTCCCTCCCTCTCTCTCTCTCCCTATCACTCCCTCTTTCTATATCTATCTATTTTGCCTCTATCCTCTCTCTATTTCTCTCTCCCTCTCTCTCTCCTTGCCTCTCTATCTATTTATGTATATCTCTCCCTCTCCCTCTCTATCTCCATCTCTCTCTCACTCACACATAAAGATCCTATTTCTCCCTCCTTATCTCTATCTCTCCCCACTCTATCTCCCTCTCTCTCCCTCGCTCTCTATTACTTGTCTCTATCACCTCCTTTATCTCTTGCAAACATAACATGACCTTGTTGGTTTAATGGACCCTGATTATCTTCTTGATTCAAATGTTTTGTTGTTTGGATCCTTGTAATTGGATGCATATTTGATTTGAAGTTATCGCTTCTCCATTGAGACCTTTGTTGCACAAACAAGATCATTTGTATGTAAAAAAATAGACCAATTTTTTTCCTATTTAACATTCCACATCTCTTTGGTGTACCCATTGCACACCAAGGTGTGCTTGCTATTAATAAAGGCTACCTATATGAATGTTAAAGAACAATTTAATAAAGACGAAAACAATATTTATTAAAGTAAAATATACTCCATTACTTATTGGATTTGGGAGTCCAAATCCTTGTCATGGACTTGCCTATAATATGTAACCTGACATAACGAAGAGTCGACGATGATGCTGGCTCTAATTAATGATCTTCACTCTATTCACCACAACCGTATAGTTGACGATGACGTTATCTCTAATTAATGATCTTCACTCTATTCACCACAACCTTAGAGTCGACAACCGTATAGTTGACGATGACGCTGGCTCTAATACCTCCTACTTATTGATCTTCACTCTATTCACTACAACCGTAGAGTCGACAACTGTATAGTTGACGATGACGCTGGCTCTAATACCTCCTACTTATTGATCTTCACTCTATTCACCACAACTGTATAGTTGACGATGACGCTGGCTCTAATTAATGATCTTCACTCTATTCATCGTAGAGTCGACGATGACACCTGGCCCGCCTCAGAAGGCGTGGGATACTTTTTTGTTCCCAGCGGAGGAATGAACGTCTTCAAACCCTCACTATTGCAAGCGCAGTCAAGGCTGAAGTGACGTGCACATGTCCTATTTCTATTTGTCATCACTTACATCAAACTTACTCAAGGTGGGTGGGCAACTACGAGCATTTAAAGCCGTGCATAAACTCTTATGGCGACCTTGGATACCTATTCAACCCTCTTCGGCCACATCAAATTAAATTTTCTGTAGAAATTTTGGTAACATTTCATTCCCATCATTAAAGTTAATAGGAAATTATACGCAACTGCCCACCGCCCATTGCATGGTCACACACACTTTGGACTTGACTCATCAGTCAGTGTTACCGCATTTTCATGAATGTTCACATTCCCAAAAAAAAACCAACTTCCTCCTGGTCGCAAAGGCTTCCTCACACGCTACTGAGCGAAGAATCCATTCAAAAATATCTTCACTCTTCACCAAGATGGCCAAATTAATTGTAAATTAAAGGGCAATGGACACAGTCATAGACCACCAATTTCATATGACTACGTATTCAAAAGTCTTTGGCACATACCAAATTAAATTTTCTGAAGAAAATTTGGCACATATCATATTCATTATTAAAGTTAATAGCGACTTCTGAGCAATCGCCAATCATGGCGTCTGTTGCACGGGGAAAAGGAAAGTAGGGAATCTTGCCTTGTAAGATGCCAAAAGATTACCTGTACGACTAGTTTTGATATTCCCATTGAAGATTATTTGCATTGTTTTCATTTTTAGCCATCTCCAAGTTTATATATAGATATGGATGAATATATTTTTAAAGAGTAGGTCGACATAAAGTTTAGGGTTACGAATTTCAAGATTAGAGTTGGGTAGAAATTTAGGATTGCAAATTTCAAGTTTACAATTTTGTAAAAATTTAGGATTTTGAATTTAAAATTAGGGTGATAAATTTGAGAATCAAGTTTACAAGGGTAAATCTAAACTCATATAAAGAACAATTTACATTTCAATTTGAAAGGGTAGAAAATGCACATGGATTAGATCAATCAAAATGAAATCAAAACAAGGATTATAACCCACCTATTTATGAAATGCAATTAACATAATCAAATTGAAACACAAATGAATTCAAACTACACAATCTTACCATTCCATGGTGGAGTGTATTTGTGTTGATTTGATATGTTGGATTTCCTTTCAACACAAAGCCTCCATGATTGCAAAAGCTTGGTAAGATGACCTAGAATGCAATGGTGAATGCTCAATTTGGTCAAGACTGAGAGGGGTGGGTTCTTTTATAGATTTGGAGAAATTGGATCAATGGATGAGATTGAGTTAGAAACCCCACAAAGAAGGGTTGAGATTGATCAAGAATGCCCACAAAGGAGAGCAAATCAAAGAGGATGGATGTAGGAGATTAGTTAGAACTCAAGCTTTCTCCAACATTTTAGGAAAATGGTTGAGATATTTAAGATCAATGGATGAGGATTGATTTCAAGATCAAGGGTCATAAATGGTTGAGACACGGTTGAAATATTTTGAAATGGAATATTCTAAAAGAATATGCTTTATGGAGGGAAATAAGATAATTTAATAATTAAGAATTATTTAATTCATGTGACAAGAAGATTAAAAGGTAGGATAATTGAATAATCAAGATTATTTAATCATGATGGGATTAGAAGAAACATAGATAATACTAATTAAGTGAATTTTAGGATTATTCAATTAGGGTGATAAAGAGGAATTAGTGATGAAATGGATGAATTAATTAAATAATTCATACTTATTTAATTAATGGAGAAATAGGGTTAATTGATGAAAATGATGTTAAAAGAGGATTAAGATGCAAATGAAGTGAAATGCAAGGATAAGGATGATAATGATGTTGATGATGGAAAAATGCAATTCAAGATGTGTGATATGCGTTAAGGCATTTTGACATGTCTACATTTTTCCACTCTTTGACACAATGCACTTGCTATGTTGTTTCAAAGAATTTGATGCTTAGATCAAGAAAGAGTTTTTTTTTTTATGCTCCATTGTGCCCTAGGGGTCAGTCCATAAGGATGATAAATTTCTAATGCCACAATATGTTCCGACGATTAGTGGAAGGATGATAAAATGTTGGGTTGCCCCCTTGAGAGGTCAACCGAAAAAATGAATTTTTCAAGTTGGACTCACGATAAGGTTTAGGAGTAGTTCAGCTATGTAGAGGACAAAAAATTAGGCCCCCAGGGTCGCATTTAAGGTTCAGGATGATCTAGGGTGCTCAAATTTATCCTAGGAGGGTTTCCCATGATAAAAGTTAGGGTTTGGGGGGTTAAATAGTGAATTAGGGTTGATTTACCCCTCATTTGCACTTTCAACCTTAGGAAATTTCAAAGCTCTATTGATCTTTTACTATGATTGTTGATTCATGATGGCAAAAGTTTTGAGTGGACATTATTCGTCAGTACCATCAACCAACCAGCGTAGGGATTGTGATACATATTCTTTCTATTTTCACTTTTGTCTTTTTATGTTTCTACATTTAATGTTCAAAACTAATTAGGATGATAGTGTTAATTCTCTAAGATGACAACTAATTATGTGATAACGCCACTATCATAGTATGTAGAATGACTGCTTTCATTAAATTCAACCACTATCATAAAATTGTACCGCTATAGTAATTTAACCCATTGCTATTGTTTAATTATAGTCGTTGAAAACAACCATACATTAAAAAAAAGTAGGAATATTAACACTATCGAAAAACTCAATCGCTATCATGGTAAAATAGGTTTGCTATTGTCTAGGAGAGCCACTATCATCCTAAAATAGGGCCACTATTGTAGTAGAAAATGCTTGCTATTGTTAAAAATGACTGTTTAAGCTACTTTGATTACAAATTTAAGTTCTTGATTTGATTTTCTAGCAAAATTTTTACGTTGTGGATTAAATTTTTGCAGATGGTTCTTAAACTGTTGTATTCCAGAGAGCAAAATTTTTGAAACCTATTGGACTTCATAGGTGGATTCCAAGAGCTTGAGAGGGACTTCCTAGCTATAGTAGGCCTTCAACATATTATATACATGCCCGAGATCGGAGTGGATAGGGCTATGATGACTGCATTAGTTGAGAGATAGCGATTAGAGACAGCTTCATTTCATTTACCTACAGGAGACTACACAATCACTCTTGAGGATGTATGGAGGATCTTGAGGATCCTGATTCATGGAGAGCTTATCACTTATGATGTCAAATTGGGTACCCTTACCACGTAACGAGTACTTGGAGTGCAATAACTACAAGTTATTGAATCGAAGATTGACCTAAATCCTTTTGTTGATGATGCCAATCCTATGGTGATGGTGTTAGTAAGACTTATCATCGGGCATTTGATTCTTGATAGGAGGGCTAGAGGATTCCCCATTGGCTGGGGGATTTGCATTAAGTAGATGATGGAGCACGGTATTGTATATGCCTAGGGTTCATGTGTGCTTTCCCACTTGTATAAGGACATGCATGAGGCAGTTTATCACAGTGGCAACAACATTTATGCTAGGATGACTCTCCTTCAGGGAGAGTATTGTAGTGACTAGACCTGATAGCTTAGTTTGACGAGATCTCGACGATCCCTATTTGTATAGGTATTCATACTATTTTCATTATACACAACTAGAAAAGTTATCATACTGGCAAGCCATTTTTATGATATGACTGAGTTCATTTGGTGCTCCTATATAGCTTGTGAGGCATGGGTAGATGATTAGGAGCATTTGACATACTACTGATAGACCAAATGGTTGATATGAAGAGTAAATATTATACTCAAGAGATACCTTCTAGAGAGAGTTCTCTATCAATTCGGTGAGAGATAGACTCAATTGATAGATGATTATCATGCCCATTATGGACATACAACCCAAGTGATCAATGTGTGGGGATTGAGGGCAGATTCAAGGAGAGCAGTTACAAAGTTCTAAGCATGGGCTCCTGTTGGTTGGGGTTGGGTTGTTGGTCCTCTGGATCCAGGGCCTACTAGAGATTATGCTCAGTGGTGGGCCTGCAGATGACCATTACGGTTAACAGTTCATGTTGGCATTGGGCCAGTTATTGGATAGGTTCAGAGGATGGCTAGTATTGGTGGATGTAGGGGAGGTATATTGTGGTTGTGTATCGTGCACATGAGTAGATTCAAAGAGCTTAGGATGAGCATGATAGGGATTAGTAGCAGGATGACCATGTATAGCATGACATGGACTAGCAATAAGATCAACAACATTAGCCTCCAAAGTATCCTTCCCCATAGGGAGATATGGTTACACATATAGCCTAGATTACAATAGAGAGGGATGCGAGAGCTGGAGAGAGGGATGCTAAGATTGCTTGGAAATAGGCTATAGAGGCACATGTTGTTATTATCCTTGTTAAGAGAGATACCCTCAGAGGAGAGAAAGATACTTTCCATCTAGAGAGAGATTCATTGAGACATGAGCTAGCCACTGAGAGGTAGCAACAAATTATAGTAGAGATTGTACTTGCTTCCTCGATTTCTTGGGCACAGTACAAGGCAAAGAGGGATCAGTATTTTGCAGAGGCTATTTATTATAGGAAACTAAGTTGTGAATCTCAAGTTCCTAGAGGATATAGACATCCTCACTTTGGGGATCCTAGCTTAGGTATAGGTGTAGTATCCTCAGCAGGATAGTTAGTGAATAGACCTTTGAGATAGCCTTCTCATCTGATCCTGCAACCTCATTAGTCTCCCATACACAACCACAAGGACCAACATGATGGGGAGAAGCCCCCTCCCGAGAGTGAGGATGGACATTAGGGATGATCTAATATTTCATGATATGACATTTATGTTATTGTATCATATACTTGGATGTAGACAAATTTTTTGTATATACATTCATCAAGCAGTTTGAGGCCTCATGTATGTTTTGATCTCATTGGATATTATATCACACATGATTTTGATGATTTTTGATGTACTTGAAATTTTCCTTTTTTTGATGATATACAAGATACCATTAAATTTGATGTGGCATATGATGTGTAATGTAATGCTTATGAGATGCTTATATGTTGATGGATGTATGATTTATGATGATTATATGTTGATGCTGATGGATGCATGATTTTTTGTACTTTTCCAATGCTTTTATATGACATGGATATAGGGATGATTCATGTATGCAATAGTTGATGTTATGATATATGATTTTCTAACGAATTTGTGGATGCATGATGCATGTGGTACTATTGATTTTGTCATGCAGGATGGAGATGTTAGCCAAAAGAAATGTTAGTAGGATTAGATGGTAGAAGAAATATATTGATTTGATCCAATTTCATAGATTACATAGATTGTGATTGATTGGTGAGGTGATATGCATGATGAGTGATTGATGTATGATAATTATGAGTTTGTTTTTCTTTCACGGAGAACTAAGTAATGTTTTTAGCAATCCTTATTACTATAGAAAATAGACACGATGCACTAGGGTATTAGTGACCAAGGTGGCTTTGTATCAATTGTGTGGAATTTGACTCTGCAAACAACACTTGTAGAATTTGGCAAATAAATGACTAGGTGACTAAAAAATTTAGTCACAACAACTAAAAATGACTAAATTATTCTACTCATTTTTTGCAACTCGGCTATAAATGAGTAAATTAATGACTAATTTGGTTGTTGACTAAAAATTATTTAGTCACACAAATAAAAATGACTAAATAGTTAGTCATTTATTTAGTCACAATCCATTTGAATAAATCATTTAAGGAATCAAGAATATAGTCCACCAAAATACTCTAAGACTTTAATAAACATACCCTAAAAATTTCCTCAAAATCTTATTTTCAAGCATAGCCCGCTTGAATGGAGTTTTCATTTTAATAAACATACTCTAAAACCTTCGTTGAAACAATTTTCAAGCATAGCCCACCAAAATGGAGAATTGTTTCAGTAAAGAATGACATAGAATGGTAAGGAGATGTGCATGACAAGAGGCATTGGATTCATTGCTGCTTATCTCATTCATGCTCTACTCAAAAAAGGTTACATTGTTCCTACTACTATTTGTAATCCAGGTATTTAATTGACATATATTTGTATAATCTCAAATTCGTTTAGATGCTTTTTAAGTATCAATGTATCCTATATAGGGTTTAGAATTATTTCTTTTAATTTTTAAAAATAAATCACATGCTTTTGAAGTATTGATCAATGTATCCTATATAGGGTTTAAACTCGAAGCTATCCTTGACACCTAGTAAAGTTATGGCCAACAATTGGATCTACGAGTCGAGGAAGTTCTTCATGGATGAAATTGGAAATAAAATTCAAAATGGAAAAGAGAGTGGAAAAGTAGAATTTGATTAAACTCTTGCAAAGTTCAGGTTAATGATTGATGCTTTTGTTCATTGTTATGATGGGAAAGATTTTGAACAGTCATCCCAGAATAAAGGATTTTACTATGATTTTGAGAGAATCTTCTATACAACAGGTTGTGTTAGATCAAATAAATGAAGCAAACAATTGTGAAAGAGCCAACAATTTTGAATTTGAAGCATTGATGTCTTATGTATAGAAACCCCCTGTGATTTGCTTCTAGAATAAGTCATAGCAATTTAGAATTTGAAACAATGGTATATGAACAACTATTTAGCCTATCTATTATGCTACAAAAATTAACTATAGGTTAGAACATATCCATATCAACATAAAATAGCAAGTGCAATTCACTTCAAACTTTGTTGTGGTAATTTCTTTGTAAGGAAGTTTGCATTCCATGAACACTCTCTATGCACATCAGTATGTCTGTTATTATCTTGATCTCCTTTGTGATCAAAAGAATAGTGAAGTTCATTGCATAACTCATGACCATTTTGAAGTGCTATGATCCAATGCTCTTTTACTTCTTACTCACTGTGTTTTGTGATCAAAAGAATAGTGAAGTTCAACGCATAACTCATGAACATTTTGCAGTGCTATGATCCAGTGCTCTTTTACTTCTTACTCACTGTGTTCTCAATCACCATGTGCAAATAACTTAGAGGACAAATCTTTGTCACTATTTGATAGTAACTTTCATTGTTTTTGTACTGTTTGTTATGATTCAATCACTTTTTGATAGTGTTCTTCCTTTCTTAGCCCTACATGATAGATGAAAATTTACAGTTTGCAACTCTCTAACAACGGTAAATAGACACAATAAAGATATTTAAAATTTTAGAAGTGGATTTTTTTGAATTGCTAAAGCCTATTTAACAGTTTTATAACTTAAAATTATTTAAGCTATTTGAATAGCTAAACTTCATATTATAAACATAATTTTCAAGTATAATAGAATTAGGTACTTAAAATGATTACATAGAAGTTGAATGAAAATTAGTAAATTACTACTGATTTAGCTTTTCCTTTGCGTGTTTACAGGGTTATTTCTTCCACCATTTGTTAGGCCTATTTTGGATTCTATGGAAATTGTAGACACCGAAATATGGTCTAAGCCTACGACTTCAATATTCTTCATAATTCGTATTCTTCATGGTCATGATTAAATAATTTCAATTATTTAATTATTCTCTAAAGTCTTCATTTCTTCTATTAATTAAATAATCTTAATTATTTAATTAATTCTTATTTTCTTTATTCTATATGATTAATTAAATAAACACTTTATATTTAATTATGTTACTAATTAACCTTATCCATCTCGTCAATTAAATAAATTCTTATTTAATTTCCTCCTTTTATCATATGTCAACTATAATTAAATAAATTCTTTATTTGTTTAATTATTCATTTAATCCCTTCGTCACTTAATTAAATAAATCTTATTTATTTAATTATTCTTCAAATATTGAATTAAATGAATTATTTAATTCATAAATCCTATTTTAACGCATTCCTCTATATTTAGATAATTGTGCAAATTATCTAAGTATTCACTCTTACTCGACTCAAAGATCTATTTGATTTGGTCAGTTAACTCTTGATTTAATGTTTGAGTTGCTTTCTCGAGTAATCTGTTCGTCATATCATTCAGTCATCTAGTGCTAACTCAATTGCGTGTACATGCATATTAACTAAATATTCCTATTTAATTAATTAAATCTTGTGCGTGTGTTCGAACAAAGAGTTGCTTTAATCTATTTTTATCTTTGTCATACAAAGATAATTCTTCTATTTTCAAATACCAAACTTGAAGATTAAATCATTTATTTAATCTTTATTTCTATTTCTAATTTGTATCAATCATGTCGCTACTGACAATTATCATAATGTATGTCTAATCTGTTGATCTCAACCGTCTGTTGATCTTGCGATCCTAACCTGTCGTTCGAATAATCAATTTTCTATAAATTGATCTGTCATTCATCATTCCAATCTCTCTCGAAATCATATGACTTTTAGAGCAATTATCTTGAATCTTCAATGGTTTGTCTTAATCATAACACTTAGGCCATGCTTGCACAAACTTTGAAAATCTGAGGGCAAGTACACTACACAAACGAAATGGAGAAGAGTAATGGAGGTTATTCAACATAATTGATTGCATGTTTAGTAAAATAGTTTCTTTTATGCATGTTGTTCTTAGCTTTTTTTTGTGCTCGATTATCTAAGCTTTGAGGATTCATTAGTATAGTTTGAATAGATTAGATTTGAATTTCCTAACTCTCTCGTGTGTTTTTCTTTCAGCTACATTTGGTGAACCTGAGATGAAGACACCATCTTCGCGTATTCGTAGAATTTTATTTGATTTTGCAAGTTTTTGTACGGAACAATGCATCTACTTGATGAAATGCCGCAATTGACATTTAGAGACACATCAGTTTGATGAAACGATGCAATTGACTTTCTTAACCACATCTGAGATCGAAAATGACACATTTGAAAAATAATCACGCATCTGTCATTTTATGAGCCACAACTGACTGGTAAAATACTGTGACACATTTGACAGAGAAAATGACGTATCCGACTAGTATGTTTTTTTAGGTTTAGACTTTCAATTTATAGTTTTCTTTCATGTTTTAATTTTCGCTAAATCTTCTATTTTCAACATGTGTCTTGAGGAGTTAACGAAGTTTTTGCAGATCGATAGTCAAACATCAATATCAAACTACTAATGAATCTTTCTGCAGAACACATGTCGAAGACCCTAGTTAAATTTTTGAAACAAATTGTTTGGTAGTGTAGAAAATCTTTTATTTGGATTAAAATTGACAAGTGTCTACTGTGTTTGGTGCGAAAGCACAATTGTGTAATTACCCTCATGATTTGGTACATCGAAGTATCCTCTCGCCTTGCACATTTGTGTGATCTTGGGTGTAAGAGAAACAATTACTAACTCTAGAACTTGGGTCTGTTCTGGTGGGAAAAAGTACTCACCCTAGGATAACTCAGACCAGTAGCACCCTGAACCCAAGGGACTTACAACTGGTATATAAAAGTGGATTCTTGGGGAAAGCCCAAGAATCAAGCGTATGGTTCTGACGAGATGGATTTGAAAGGGGACTCTCACCACATGGATCATGCCCTATGAATGAAATGCCCTAATTAAACACCTTTGTTTGTAGTGTCCAAAATCCTTCTATTTACTAGTGCAGTAGGTCAGACTTGTGAAACCGTCTCATATTCTTATGGTTCATGTGTAGAGATGAAAGTATGCCATGGGATGTTCATGGGTACTACAGCTTGGCTACCCCGAATGATGTTAATGAGCTATGAAGGGGAGCCAAAGGGGTCAAACTACTAATCGTCTGCCTTGAATAAGCGTAGCTAGGGAAACCCAAGTGAGAACATAGTAAATACTATCCTTCATAGCCTAGGATGTGCTTTTCTATTGTCAAATTAAACGTTCTTTGAGTCCATAATGAAACTGAAAACAATTTGTCTTATGATTGTCCTTGTTTTCCAGAACTTGATCATAGAAAAACATCAGTTTTATATCTCTATTCATTGAAAACACAATAGAGTTGCAACTGTTCACTAGAGAATCACAATTGTTTTATCGAGTCGCATCTACTAGATTAGCTCGCATTTGCTCTGTCAAAAACTACATCTATTTTGGAAAACCACACTTGTGATATTCTGTGATGCATCTAACAAGGTGAGCAGCCACTGCAGTCTAGAACAACACATTTTCCACTCTTGCAGAACTTTTACCAGTGCACAGAGTTTAGGAAAACTGCATTTGTTACAGTCTGAGTCGCAATTGCCATTACGAGTCGCATCTGTTAGAAACTAAACCGCATCTACCAGAATCAAACACTGAACTTTACCAAAAATGTACAACTGATAACCAGAAAACCACAATTGTGAAACATAACTGCATCTGCTAAATTATACGACACATTTGCCTGATTATTAGAAAACCAGAATTCATAGTCATTGTCTAGTCGACACGGTCATACTAGTCTTTCATTTATCTTTTCACAACAGTCCTTGAACATAAACCTGAAACGATTTTCTCAATTTTGCATCCTTTAGGTATCATTTAGCCATTACTATAGTTGTTCTGATTTAGAGTTTTACTTTCATCTTTGAGTACATATTGCCTTGAGATTAAACTTCTAGAAAGGTCACTTTTGTAAACTTTAGGATAGGTCCACCATCTACACTCTAGAAAAATCATAGCGTCAACGAAATCTGTCATTGAACCTAGTCTTTTCATTATATCTTTTGTCCTAAAGAGAGTCCTCCTAGCTCATTAGTCTAGTTAGGAGACTCAACTTATCTTTGATCCTAGTCCTACATTGGTTCCTTGACATAACTAAATTGACACCTTGGTTAGACTTTAGGTAGTTGGTAACCTCATCTCAGGTTTACAAAATTGATTACCTTAGAAGCTTGCTTAGACTTTGCATCTTTAGATATTGTCATCTTAGAACATTCCTTATTTTACATTAAGAAAATCCCAAAAACATAGACTAGAGTCATACTGTCCATAGATGTAGTTTTGCATTCTTTGCATATTGAGCTTATCTTACATGGTTGAAACTAGATCTAAGAGAAGAGAGAGAAAAGATGTCAAACCCAAACGAATTCATTAATCCATTCTCCACAAGACCTCACAGGACTTTATTGGACAAATTTACCACTAAAAACACTCAAGGACACATTACGACAAAAGACATAGAGGTTGTTGCACAGGACCCTGAGTTTGCCTCTTTTGTAGATGAGTATCTAGCAAATGATCATCAAGGATACTTAGCCAAATTGCTAGCTGAAGGTGCTACCTTACCTACAGGATTCAATATTACCACCTTACAAGCTCAACCTACACAAGGGACTAGTACAATGACTGCCAGTACTACTATACCTCAGTTAAATACAACCATACCATTTGGAATACCTACATAGAGTACGATAGTCCATACATCTCCATTTGGTACATCTGACACAACATCAGGATTTAATTTCCTTGTAGGGGCATCATCGTCCACTCCCTTCGGTCCTCTTGTTGGGAATAAAAGATCTAAAACATCAGCTTCTACACAAAATGTCGGTGTCACAAGTACCATATCACAGTCATAGCCATACCTAGTGTTCATGCCACAAGTACCATACCACAGTCAACGACCATACCTAGAGTTCATGTCGCTAGTACTATACCGTAGACTACACAAACAAGAGGCATTCTCTCATTCCAATATGGCAATTAGAATCCATTTTCCTAGATTGGTAGTCAGAATCCATTCACATAGATTTTGAATCAAAATCCATTCTCCCAGATTGGTAGTCAAAATCCATTCACACAAATTCCAAGTCAAAACCAATTTATGTAGATTCTAAACTAGAACACATTCACCAACATTCTGAATCAAAATCCACATCAAATACCAACATTCAATTGAAACCCATCAAGAGACCTTAGATTTCAGAATACCTACATAGACCCGCATAATCCGTCCAACACATCATTAACCCAGGTTGACATCTTGTAAACACAAATGCATGCACTGCAAAGACAAATGGACAACATCGTGGTGTCAACTAAGAAATCCTTTTCAACAAAGGAATTATGCTCATTTCCCTTTGATAGATCATTGTACATGACACCTTTCCATCATGGGTATGTCATACCGAATCTCCCTAAGTACAATGGAAAACAAAATTTGATAGAACATATAAGGGAATTTTCTACCATGTGCATAGATGTCGCTTATGACTCCACATATCTTACGAGACTATTTCCAAGATGTCTTGTAGGAATTGCACTAGAGTGGTTTTCAGGTCTAGACTATGGCATCAAATCTTGGGGTGAACTGGCTGAGAAATATATTGAGCAATTCTCTTTCAACATAGACCATGAGATAAATATAGCAACCTTGTGTCACACAACAAAAGATGAAGGTGAAACTTTCATCACTTTCTTCCAGAGATGGAGGACTATATCTAGCCAGTGTCCTATCGAGAAACCTCAAAAAAAAAGTCACTATGTTCCAGGAAAACCTTCATGCAAATTTGAGTAACTTAAGGGTACATTGTTGTACATCCTTTTTGGAACTAGTGGAAAAAGGGGTTATAATAGAAAAGGATCTCATTGAAAAAGGAGAACTTAAGACATTGACATCTAATAGAAATCCAATGGTGCCAAATGCTCCCAATGAATAAAATAAATTTTGGTCTTGGAACAAAAATGTCACCAATGATGGCGTAGTTGATGCTAAAATTGTACAAGTAAGACCAATCATCACATTACAAGGACCTCACTCTTCGGCCAACATGCTTAATGTTGTCAATCAACCTTCCAACATGGTCCAAAATACCCAACGTCCACAACAAAGGAGGTTTCAAAAATGCGAGTTCACTCCCTTAAGGGAACCTATCGATTCTGTATTCAAACAACTATTGCAACATAATCTTATAAAACTTCAAGAGCCAAGACAATACGATCTAGGACAATTTAAACCAGTTTGGTGGGATGAAAATGCCTTTTGTGATTATCATAGAACTAAGGGACATAACCTACAAAATTTTTGCCAACTGAAAAATATCATACATGATCTTGTCAAAAAGATAATTATTGAAGTTAGTGGACAAAAACAAAAGTCATCAAACACTAATCATCAAGTCTTTTCTGATCCACTACATGACCATGGGAAAATAAATGTCCCCAGTTTGAGTAACAAGACCAATATGTCCACTAACTATGCAAATATCAAGCATGATTATAATAGTGGAAAAACCATTAACCACCTTCGTTCCGCTGATTAGAATATCAATACCATTACTATCAATACAAATCCTGAGTGTGTTGTCAACACTCGTCATACTAAGATCACTATCCAAGGTCCTTCATTGCAGCAAACCCCACAACCTTCCAAGTTACAATATAACCTACTTGACCAATTGGGGAAGACCCCAGACCAAATCTCAATCTTGGAACTGTTGTGTATCTCCCTTGAGCATCGATCCATTTTAGATAAAGCTTTACAAAACATCACTATCCCAAATGATATTGATGTTAATCATTTCTAGGAAATGGTGGGCTACTTGACCAATAATCATCATGCCACATTTTCTGAACAAGACTATGCAACCAAAAAGACAAACCATAACAATCCTTTGCATCTCGAAGTCCTTGTCAATGACACCAAAGTTAGACGAGTTTTGGTAGATGGAGCAGGGTTAAATTTGTGCACTTTAAAACTGATTAAAGTATTAGGTTTCTCAGAAGCATGCGTAGACACAACCAAAATTATTTTCATTAAATCATATGATGATGAGGAACAAAAATCAAAGGGGGTGCTAACACTTCCTATCAGGATTGGTCTTGCAGTAATGGAGACAAAATTCCAGGTCTTGGATCTCACCCTTCCCTATAACCTTCTGTTAGGAAGACCATGGATTCATGCCATGAAGGCAGTCCCTTCCACGTATGATCAATGTCTCAAATTCCCTTATAATGGCACTAAAATAACTATAGATGGTGACCTAGATCCATTCCAGTATTGCACCAATCTAAAAGAGATATCCCAACACCAAGTTCCAATAAACCAAGAGGCTTCATCATCCAATTCATCTCAATATGTCGATCCATCCACACTCACTATAACATCTATTTCACCTTTAGTTCCTACCACTCCTAGGGTGGAGATCCAAGGCAAGGGTTGTGGAGAGTATTACATGAAGACATCTTATTGTGTTTTCCATTTGATTCCTCCTAAGTCATACGGTTTACCTACACCAGATAGGAGACAATCTATGGCTACTATACGCATTCCTCTCACAACAAATTTCACTAAATGGGGAGAATTAAGCAAAGAAGCTGTAAATACAGAAGATGTCACCTCATGGTTGTATCGGGAAGATAAAGAAGAAACTCTCTCACTTGCTCACATTCCTACAGATCTATATGGCAAAGGTTTCAAAATCATGCAGAGCAAGGGATATAATGGATAGAGTGGTTTAGGCTTAAACCAAGATGAGAGGATTGAACCAATCTTTGTTTCTCAATGGCCAAAAGACTTAGGGCTTGGGTTTCAACCAATTCAGATTGGTTTTCCTAGTACCGCATCACCCTTAATCGAGGAAGTAAGTGTTTCATAAGATATTGAGACATCTCATGAACCATCTGACCAACACCACTGTGACTCCCCCAACTCAAACGAATATGAGTGGGATTCCTTATCCTCTACCTCTTCTATGGACCTTGACAAGCTATTTGGCGAACTTGACTTAATGTTGAGATCCTCACCAAATCCATTGAATTCCTGTCCACCAAAGAATATGACAAAAGAGGAATGGTTTAAACATTACTATTGGAAATCACTTGATCCTACATCTTGGAAACCTGATGCATCTGTTTCAGATAACCAAACCCTGGCATTAGGCCCACCTCTCAATCCACCTAGATCTCAGCCAAAGAGCAAAAAGGACTTAGTACAAGAATTTTGTGACCATATGAACAACGCATTCCTTACCTTGAATCCGTTAAACTTTGATAACTCCGATGATGACATGCCCTTAGTTTATCCCCAACTCATTGATTGGGATCAACAAGACCCACCCATCTTAGAAATTTTTGAGAACGACAAAGCAATTGTTGAGTTCCTGGGATTAAGAGAAGGCATACCTAGTGGGGATCACAAGGCTAGTTTTACCATTGAATTGGACAACAAAGAATATTTTGGGGAATTTGTTCAACCCTCTAGTCACAAAAATGAGAAAAATAATAAACAAGATAAAAAGGATTAGTCTCTAGGTGAAAACCGAAAGGCGCCTCTATACAATGAAAAAGTAAAAATAAAGGATGCATCCAAAGGTGAAAACCTCTATGAGGCAACTATGAATGGGGGTTTGAACATTCTCCCTATTGCATAGGAAAATTCACCCATGCTCATTGAAGAATCAGTAGAAGTCAACATAGGCACAAAAGAGAATCCTTGACTAATTTATTTTGTAGTGTCATTGACAACAAAATAGCAACCATAATTCCACAACTTCTTTACACAGACAGATAAATTTTGCCTAGTCATATGTAGAAATACTTGGGTTAGATCTTGAACTTGTTCTACATCACTTACCCTTACAACCAGGTGTCAAACCAATGAAACATAAATTAAGGAAAATGCACCCATAGATTGCTCTACTTGTCAAGGAAAAACTCAAGAAACTGATAGATGTTGGTTTCGTTCGATCAATCAACTATGTAGATTGGATTTACAATCTTGTACTAGTCACTAAACCAACAAGGGGCATCCGTATCTGCATCGATTTCAGAGATATCAACAAGGATTGTCCTAAGGATGACTTCCCTTTGCCTAACATAGACATGATAGTCAACATGACATCAATATATGAGATGTTGTCCCTTATGGATCGATTTTCAGGATACAATCAGATCAGAATTGCAATTGAAGACCAACCTAAGAAAAATTTCACTTGTCCTTGGGGAATGTATTGCTAGAATGTTATGCCCTTTGGACTCAAAAATGCTGGAGCAACCTATCAATGTGTCATGACCACCATTTTTCATGATCTAGTACACACTCTTATGGAGGATTATGTCGATGACCTTATAGTTAAATCCAAGACAAGGGTAGAAAATTTAAAGGTTTTAGACAAGATATTTTAAAGGATAGAGAAGTATAAAGTGAGACTCAATCCCAAGAAATGTGTGTTTGGAGTAAAGTTAGGAAAGCTTTTAGGCTATATCATTTCTAGATGAGGCATTGAAGTGGATCCGGCCAAGGTAAAATCAATCATAGACATGCCTCCACCAACTAATCTCAGTCAGCTAAGGACATTATAAGGAAGACTACAATCCATCAGAAGATTTATAGTGTTGTTAATAGATAAGACACATCCTTTTCAACATTTACTTAAGAAAGGGGTACCCTTTGCATGGACAGTTAGGTGCGGAGAGGATTTTCAACTGATTAAAGAATATCTACTCACACCACCAGTCTTAATTCCACCTATTGAAGGAGGCCCATTGATTATTTATATTACAACAACCCATTCATCACTTGGAGCATTGCTTGCACAAAATGATGATGAAGTTCATGAAAGGGCAATATATATTATATCAGTCAAACTTTGGTAGGTTAATAGCTCAACTATAGTACCATTGAACACGCCTATCTTGCAGGAGTATTTGCTACTAAAAAACTAAGGCACTATATGCTAAACCATCAAACAATGTTGATTGCCAAAATAGATCCTCTAAAATATCTTCTCTGCAAGGCAACATTAATAGGGCGACTAGCCTAATGGGTTATGATACTTAGTGAGTATGATATCTAGTATGTAGAGAGAAAGGCTATTAAAGGAAAAGCCATTGTTGATCAGTTAGCTGATGCACCAATACAATCAAATCACCCATTAGTTGTAGACTTTCCTGATGAATTTATATTCACAATAGGCATAAACATAACATGGAAATTGTACTTTGATGGCTCACATACAAATCATGGCTCAGGGGCTAGTATACTTTTTATCACACCATAGGGTGATTCCATCCCTAAGTCATTCAGGATTGCATTCCCATGTACTAACAACATAGCAGAGTATGAAGCTCTAGTGACAAGGTTACGCATGGTAGTCAAGTGGAAAATTAAGAACCTAAACGTATATGGCGATTCTCAACTAGTAATCATACAGGTAAATGATGATTATGAGACTAAGGATGAGAAGCTTGCTCCATAAAAATTCATGGTTGATAGATTTAAATTGTACTTTGACAAGGTCGAATTTCGTTAGATACCTCATGTTTTAAATAGGGCAGCAGATGCTATGGCTACTATTGCATCACTTCTAGACATTCCTAGCAACATGCCTAAGTTTGAGTTCTTGGTAGAACAACTTTTGGTCCCATCCTACGATATCCCAGATTCTAAGATGGTATGTGAGATTGTTGGCCCTAATTTCCCATGGTACAAATAAATCTATGACTACCTTCATGCTGAAGCCATACCCACTAGCCTCTCAAACCACCAACGTAGGACATTCCTTCGCAAGTTAGCCAAATACACCGTCGAAGAAACCCTATATAGATGCGCCTTAGATAATACCCTACTGTAATGTCTTGATTCTAATGAAGCACAAGTAACCTTGTGTGGGGTGCATGAGGGTATATATGGTTCCCATTCTAGTAGTCCTACCTTAGCCAAAAAGATTATGAGACTAGGTTATTATTGGCCTACTATGGAAAAGGACTCATATGTCTTTGTAAAGAAAAGTCACCAATGCCAAGTTCATGGAGACTTGATACATGCACCAGCACAGGAGCTTCATCCTATAATGTCACCATGGCCCTTCTCCCAATGGGGACTCGACCTCATAGGTAAGATCCATCCCACATCATCCAATGGCCACAAATTCATCATCACTGCCACTGATTACTTTACAAAGTGGATTGAGGCTATTCCAATGACATACATTATAGACACAAAGATCTCTAAGTTTATTCTAAACTATATCATATGTCGGTATGGTGTCCCTCAGTCCATAACCATGGATAATGGCTGCCCATTTAAGAATCAGAAAGTTCACCATCTTTGTGATGAATTTCATATTCAACATCACTTTTCCACTCCACACTACCCACAAGGTAATGGCCAAGCAGAGGCATCTAATGAAACTATCATTAGAATCCTCAAGAAGACTATCAATGATGTTGGCCATGATTGGCATTTACAGCTTAATCCCGCCTTATGGGATTATCACACAAGTATCTGTACTCCCATTGGCGCCACCCCCTATTCACTAGTATTTGGTTCTGAAGCCATTCTTACTATTGAGGTTGAGATTGCTTCCCTGAGGGTATCCTTGAAAGGGCACATTGATGATAAAGAATACCGAGTATCGAGACTCCACGAGCTAGAATTCCTAGATGAGCGAAGATAGAAAGCACTAGACCATCTCCAAGCATATAAGAATCGCCTTTGTCATAGCTATAATAGGAAAGTCTTGAACAAAATTTTTGACATTGGTGACCTGGTTTTAATGGAGAACCCAAAGAATCAAGAAGATAGAGAGAAACCAGGAAAGTTTGAACCTAACTGGTTAGGACCGTATATTGTTACAGAAGCCTTTGGATCAAGAGCATATCAACTCTCTACTCCTGAAGGGGAACCATTGTCCTCACCAATAAATAGTCTTCATCTGAAGAAGTTCTACGCATAGCTTATGAGGGCCTTGTCTTAATTAGCAAAAATACAAAAATTAAAAATTAAAAAATTAAAAAATTGTTACCAAGGTGAGAACCTGGCAAACAGGTGTCTTGGTAACACCAAAAAAACTAGAAAATCCAGAAAATAGTAAAGAAAAATAATTTATCCAATAGTGAAAACCACTTCGGTGGCACTTTGGATAGGTACCATGGTGAAAACCTGGAAAATAGGCACCATGTGTAGTTGACTCTACTCCTTTGTCTACTATTATTCTAATCTAACATCCTTGTACATATCCCTTATCCCTATACATACTACCTATCCCTGTACATAGTCTTTATCCCTATACATACTACCTATCCCTATACATATCACTTATCTTTATTATCCATCGCTTGTATATACCATTTGTAATAAGCGGTAGTCTTTCCCATATCCTAGAATGATTGACATTGAGTGCATTTCATATCCCACATTTTACCCTATTCATAATCAATTAGTCTTATACTCGACTGGGGGAAAACACTTGACGTGCAACATATTGATTCTTTGATTGGCTGTGTTGAAGACGTAAAACCATAGAAAAATCCAAAAACATCACAAAATTTCCTAAGAAAACACAAAAACACCAGAAAACTTCAAAAAGACAAAAAAAATCAAAACATGTCAAAAATCCAAAAATAAAGTCAGAGTCAATCGCACTTGTCAATCTTTGTCATTTTTCGAACTACGTTGCCTCTACGATTAGACGTAGGCAAGGCCATCTACTGATGTGCCCCTAAGGCATTAGGTTAGTCCGTTTTGCTCTATTTATATTAAATCATGATTCAATCCATATGTCTATATGAAAAGGTCATTGGTTGTGTCGAACTATGAGCTCTCTATGTGTATAACGTAGGCAAGGCCATCAATTGATGAGCCCTCGAGGTAGCACTAGGTCAGTCCATTATGGTTCGTCACATTCACCATCACACATGTCTTTTATTTATAGTTAGTCTTTTCAGTCAAAGTCAAGTTGAACTACGAGTTCTCTACATGTATAACGTAGACAAGGCCATCAATCGATGAGCCCCTAAGACTACACTAGGTCAGTCCTTTAGGGATTTTCATATTGTCCACACATCATATCAACTCATGCATCAATCTGGTGAACAAGTCAGCAATGTCTCTAGGTCAAGTCAAACAAATTTCCAAAGAAACAATAAAAAAAAATCAACTAATGTCTGCTACAGGATGTGTCCTTCCTAGAGACAGACATCATCAAAACAATCAACCTTTGTCTTATTCCGGATGAGTCCTTCTTGAATATGGATATCAACAAAATAATCTATGTCTTATACAAGATGAGTGCTTCCTACATATCGACATTGTCAAAAAATCAAACATAGCCTTACATAAGTTATCACATCAATGACATCTAACTCAATGTCTTATACGATACATGTCTTTCTGAAACCAGGATTTATCATGCCTTATACAGATAGTCATAACATCGAAACCAGACTTAAAGTCTTATTCGGTATGTGTATCTCCTGAAATTAGGCTTTATCAATCAATCCTTTTAGCAATCAAAACAAATCAAACAAATAGATCAAGTTTTGGAAAATATTTTATTGGATTTTTGACCTTCTGACTTATTTATCTTATCATTTCATTTGACTTTATGATGGGAATTATGTTACTAGCTTTCTCAAGGATGTCCCATGAGGGATTTAGAGAAGCAATGATGTATCTGAATTCTATTTTCTTTGATTGTTGTCTATCAACTATCTTTTAAATTTGATTTTTGAGTCTTGTTACTGGTTTCCTCAAGGATGTCCCATGAAGGATTTAGAGGAGAGATGATGTCTCATGACCTGTCTTTTCTTTTGTTTATTGTCTATAGTTTTCCTTGACAACAAGACTGGGGAAAATGTGCCCTTAGTATGAGGTACGACAATCCTTGTCTATGACTGTCTGTTGTTAGCAAGTGGATGACCTTGCACACCTTGATCTATGTCATATCATGGTGTTTTTCTCCATTTGCATTAGTCCCACCCAATGATGATAAAGTGCAACTCTTTTAGTGATACAATGAAACATCTAGGATTGCTAATACTAACATCCATCTCATGTATTTGTCTTTATTTCTGCACTAACAATTCTTTTGTCTTGCGTTATGATGGAGTCTTGTGACACACAAAAATATAAATCATCCTACATTCATATTCATGTTAGAAACATCATCATACATCATCAATCATACATAAATTTTGCATTTGAAATATACAAACATCTAGGAATTTGTCATATCTAGGACATCATGGCATAATAGACATTTCTCATCATAGATTACATATCATAAGCATTCCATGTACATAAAAAATGTAAATATATGCACCACATTACATTTGTATAACACCACATGTAGAAAGCATTGTACATATAACATCATATTGCATCTCATAACTATAAAATGCATACATCACATCGAATCAATATAGAATCAACATCACATACAATCAACATCACATCATAGGCCACATAAACACATCATAAAGTAGATATGATCATCCATCACATAGGCATCTCATATAAACATAACATGTATAAATAAACAACTGCATAATCAATAAATAGAACTGCATATCATGAGAATTGCCACCAAAATCATATATATATCGCTCAATAGTGTCACATCACAATGTCATAATGTATCAATAAATATGGAAGCTCGCAAGCTATATGATCATAATACAATTTCTCAGTACATATCAACAAATGTCGCTATCCTAAACTGCCATTGCTATCATGACTTGAGTGTGCGAATGACTGATGTCGGGAACCTGATGACCTGTGACCTGAATGTGGCCTATCGTATGGACCAACTCTGCATGGCTACTCAACACCCTATGTGCTAATTGTCCTGTTGTGGGTCCTAGTCTGGGACCGCGCACTACGTGCCTCTAAAAAAATTGGGGCCCATCTATCTAGAGGAACTACTGTCTCATATAAATCTCGGTAATAAGTAGCCCTCTCCCCAGCTCTGACTAACTCTCTAGCAAATGCAGTTGCCAACCCAGTAGATAGAGCTCCAATCTCTGTAAATCTTTACTTGGTCTCCTGCCTCTGAGCTATGGCCTAATCTCTATCCATGACAGCTCTATCCCTCTCCATACGTAACACATCTTGCTCAGACATCATGACCCTCATCTGCTCCTCCAAAGATGCAACTTGGGCATGAAGTGTAGCAGTGTCAGGATCAACTGCCCCTGTGTCAACCTGTCTCACCCTCTGCAAACCATCATCCTCATCCTCTAACTCCTCCAAAATCCTATCACAAATCTCTCGCTCTTGATCATAATCCTCTTCTTCATCATCCTGATAGGAACCAATTAAGCCTAAGGCATCAATCTCTGCCTCCTATCTACTTGCCTCCTCCTCTGCATCAACCTCTGGAATGGCCTCCTCTGCGGGATGCTCCTCATCTTTTCCAACCTCAACATGCACCTCCTCTCCACCTCTGCCAACATCAGGCATGTGCACATCCTCCTCCTCATGTCTCTCCTCATGGATAGGTGATAATGGTGGCCCTTGTCCCCTCTGTCCATGTCTCCCTCTCCCACAACCTTGCCAACCACCTCCCCCACCATCTCCATCATCGCCACGTCCCTGTCCACCTCTCCGACCTCTGCCTCTACCACACCTATTGCACAGCCCTATCCCTCATCACTCTATCGGTGCAGCTTGATCTGGATTTGTAAGGGGTATTGGCCTGTGCATGGCCCACCACTAATTGTATGCCTTGGTGGTACCTGGGTCTGCCGCACCATCTCTCCATCCCCACTGAACTGCCTGTAATGCATCAATCTCTGTCTTGGTAGTGGCCACGAGAATCTCTGGACCCCACAGGGGGATCTCTCACAAGGACCTCACAAACTCTGCTCATCCTCTGGGCTCATCCAGAATCTCTCCAAACTGCCATAATAAATGATCTAGTAAATGTCTCTCTATAATATGAACATATGAAACCATCTGCCCAATTAGGTACTGTGTTTGGTGGCAATAAGGCAAATGATCATCCTCATCTGACCACTCTAGACAACCCAAGTATGGTCTCCATGTGAACTGTACCATGGTGTCAATGGCATGTCTGAAGTATCTGGTATCTCCAATATGGTGCTGAGTGTTAGCCACCACGTAATGAAAGGAATAAAGGGCTATGTGTTGCAAATCAACTGTAACAAGTGGATGAAAAAATGGCAATGTGTTCCCACGCCCATGCCATCAGGGGCATGGTACCACAACTCATAGACTGAGCCTCTCGATAGGCTATATCATGCAAATGAAATTATAACATGCCGAGAAGATAGGGACCCCAAGCATATACCTCCCGTCACTCTAACATACCCACTAGCATCTCTCCCCAACCCACAAGAAAACCATGACCTCTACGGTCAAGAAGGACTATACCACCTATCAGTGTACACACTAGACAATCCAACTGCCTATAGCTTTGTGCCAATACATGCCATCTAATCTCATAATGATCAAAACCTAACTGTCTAATATCTATATGTGGGTAATATCTGGACATCTCCGCAAAACCCCTCTGGGTATCATATCTCACCCTTGTGCCTCTGATAGGAAGTCTCAGAATCTTGTAGACGTCCTCTAAGGTAAATGTTGCCTCTCTAGTAGGTAGGTGAAATGAAGAAGTCTCTGAGTGCCACCGCTCGCATAATGTTGTCAGTAGACCCCAGTTTTCCTAAATGGTGGGCATGTCTATCACATGGAGAAGACCCAAATGCCATAAGAATCGTTTCTCCATGCTTCACAAACTATCTTAGAAGCGAAAAGTCGATGGTCTCAACTCTCGCATATACATAGTGTCCAAAACAACCTGCAATAACATTATACATGCCTCATGTCGGAATTAATCACCTATCCTAATGTAAAGTGACAAAATCAAATGCTATTCAAATGAGTCCTTATTTTACAAATGCGTCATTCTTTTGCAATTGCATTGCAGGAAATCTAATGCATCATTTTCTTTTGCAAATGTGTCACTCTAAAGCACAATTGCATATGAAAATAACAAATGTGACTACATATCAAATGCACCTCTTTCTATCAACGCATAACAATGTCCAGCTAAATATACATGCGCAAGGAAATTATCAAATTCATCAAAATATTTTCACATGCGTTGAAAATAAAACAATTGCGTCTAAATTAAATGCAAATGCATTGCTATTTTGCAAATGCATGGAACTAAAACACAAATGCGTTGAACTGTGCAAAACCCATGCTAACAATACACGGAAAAATACATATGTGTCAAACCGCATACAAATGTGTTGCTTACGCATTCATATGTGGCTTTTCAACAAAATGACGCATCATTTAAATGGAAATTAAATTCATAAAATGGCATGGAAACCAAAGATTCAAAAGTCGAGATCGAGGTACATACCGGGGGGTCTGCATCGGCCGATCGCTTGAAGGTCTAGATCCTGTATGCTCGATGGTGGGTGTACAGAACGGGAGACATCTTCGCTGAGGGTGCAGAGAAAAAAATCTCAAGTTTCGAAGCTATGAGGGTAAAAATGAATGGGTTTTTACCCCATTTTCTATTTATACCTAGGGTTTTGGTGGCATTCCTTCCTACTAGCCGCATCAACTTCCAACTTCAATCAAACCATACTCATCCTTAACACTTCCAAATTCAATTTCATCAACTCCACTACATTTCTAGCTATCCAATGGAATAATTAGGATTATTTCCAATTTTTTTTGTAATTTTTCAAAAATTTGTCAATTTTCCCAAGGGGGCATACCTTTATCTGTTTTACACTAGGGCATTACTGGGGCATATTTTTATCGATTTTCTTTGATACAATGCCGAAATGACATTGTATCAAAGAGGGGCAAATGTAGACATTGAAATATGGTCTAAGCCTACGACTTCAATATTCTTCATAATTCATATTCTTCATGGTCATGATTAAATAATGTCAATTATTTAATTATTCTCTAAAGTCTTCATTTCTTCTATTAATTAAGTAATCTTAATTATTTAATTAATTCTTATTTTATTTATTCTATCTAATTAATTAAATAAACACTTTTTATTTAATTATGTTACTAATTAACCTTATCCATCTTGTCAATTAAATAAATTCTTATTTAATTCCCTCATTTTATCATATGTCAACTATAATTAAATAAATTATTTATTTATTTAATTATTCATTTAATCCCTTCGTCACTTAATTATATAAATCTTATTTAATTAATTATTCTTCAAATATTGAATTAAATGAATTATTTAATTCATAAATCCTATTTTAACGCATTCCTCTATATTTAGATAATTGTGCAAATTATCTAAATATTCACTCTTACTCGACTCAAAGATCTATTTAATTCGGTCAGTTAACTCTTGATTTAATGTATGAGTTGCTTTCTCAAGTAATCTCTTTGTCATATCATTCAGTCATCTAGTGCTAACTCAATTGTGTGTACATGCATATTAATTAAATATTCCTATTTAATTAATTAAATCTTGTGTGTGCATTCGAACAAAGAGTTGCTTTAATCCATCTTTATCTGTCATGCAAAGATAATTCTTTTGTTTTTGAATACAAAACTTGAAGATTAAATCATTTATTTAATCTTTATTTCTATTTCTAATTTGTATCACTCATGTCGCTACTGACAGTTATCATAATGCATGTCTAATCTGTCAATCTCAACCATCCGTTGATCTTACGAAACTGACCTGTCGTTCGAATAATCAATTTTCTATAAATTGATCTTTCATTCATCATTCCAATCTCTCTCGAAATCATATGACTTTTAGAGAAATTATCTTGAATCTTCAATGTTTTGTCTTAATCATAACACTTAGGCCATGCTTGCACGAACTTTGCAAGTCTGAGGGCAAGTACACTACACAGACGAAATGGAGAAGAGTAATGGAGGTTATTCAATAGAATTGATCGCATGTTTGGTAAAATAGTTTCTTTTATGCATGTTGTTCTTAGCTTTCTTTTGTGCTCGATTATCTAAGATTTGAAGATTCGTTAGTATAGTTTGAATAGATTAAATTTGAATTGCCTAACTCTCTCGTGTGTTTTTCTCTGAGCTACAAAAATAGCAAAGGAAGTTCCACATCTAGGTCTAAAGGAGGTGATGACCCATCCTTCTATGATGAAGTTTGCATGGTACACCCAAGAATAGATTTGAAAATATCAGATTTTTAAACCTTCAGATCTTTGAGATCATTGCAGATTTGATTTGATTTTTATACAGCTAGACAGATCTAAAAAATCGTTGCTTGAAAATGATGTAAATGAAAATGTTATTTGTTTAGAATAATCTAAGGGTGTTATTTTTCACTTGCACAAATTTTTTGTCTACCTTAAGATAACCGTTAAAATTATCATTTTGTTAATCACAATATTTCATTGTATATTTGTATTTTGTTAGATTATATTGGATAGTTAATGGTTAAGTTTTAGAAAAAAAAAAATCACTATAATATACTTTCCATGTACTTCTTTTCATCACTTGTAAATCTAAATTTTTGTTACTTTTTGTGATCATCAAAAATAGAGACGATCTTAGTCTCTATGAAATATTTTCATGCATGTTTGAGATCTCTACAAGGTGATGAAAAAATCCCTAGGGTTTGGTAGGGTTTTGAGTATCCTTACCATTTTGATGGTAATGTTGTCACTAAGTTCTCTCCTTGCCCAAATATAGTCACCTGAGAAACTGCCATGATTATCTTGACTATAAATTACTTTGTTATCCCTACCTTATCACTACAGGTTTGATTCTTCAACTCTACCAATTGCCCTTCCATCTTAGTGTCTTTTCATGATCTTGCATATATTCTCTTATGAATTTATTCTTATGACTCTAAAAGCTATCACTAGGTCTATTATGACTGTTAGGTATTTGAGGGTATATGATTTTCTACTACAAACTCTTAGATTGTCATAATTTTGATGACAATTCTCCAAGGATTTTTTCTCACTGACTTAACTCTTTGTACATTCTCTGGATTATTCATTGAAAATTCATAGTTTCTAGTTAACTATTTATTGGTGTAACCATTGCCATGTTTCTTGGGACTGTCATCCCTATAGGATAGTTTCCATATAGATATGAATGCAATTTAAAAGGTGCCCATAAATATTGACAAGTTTGTTGGAAAAAAAAGAACAAACAATTGAAAGGGGGGGTGAATCAGTTGTCACAAAATATTCAAACTTCTCAAACTTAAATTAATATTAGATCTGATGAAAGAACAATAAACCACAAACAATCAACACATTAGAAACATAGAGAATACCAATTATTTTATGTGGAAACCTTGTTAGGGGAAAAACCATGGTGGATGTTAGTCCACAATATTATACCCTATTAAAAGTATAGAGATGAATAATGGGAATGCAAACGTGCATTCAGGCACACTGCCTAGAGCTCATTGATCAAATATAGGAGGGATCATTGCCCAAAGAAGACACACTATCTTATAGATATTCAAATTAGATCCGTAGGGTATGAACTGCAAAAATAGCTTTTGCAAAAGCTTGATTATAGTTTCGGTTAAGCACAAAAATACTCCTTCACACTTCGCTCAAACTTCTTCACACTCTGCTATGCAATCGAATGATTAGAAGATTATTCACACACTTGCACTTTCTCTGGCACACACTTGCTCTTCACTTCACTCAAACAATCGCTCTTATATATCCTCTTCATGGAATTACAACAACTTCATTGGCCAAAATGAAATATGAAAATATAAAGTGTGCATACAATGTCGGCCCAAATTTACAAATAGATTTTCAATGCGAATCTAACACCGTTGGCCACAAAATAATGAAGACCTAATAACCTTGAGTGCTCCAAAAATTCAAAATTTAATCTTTGAGGATCCACAACACATTACAACCACCATATTGGCCAAGAACATGAAAAACTAAACTCACAAAGGAAAAATCACCAACCACGAGCACACCGATCAACATGTACATGCAACAAAGATAGAGCACGATCTAGAAACATCCACAAGCATTATGAAACATCATAGAAACATCCAAAACAATTGAAATTACTAGAATCACACCAACTTCAATCAGGAACACTAACTGAAGCCACATAAAAGCTGTCATAACACAACTATTCATAACACAATCAAATCTTCACGCAGATCTCTGAAACTTTTGGTGGATAAACTAGATACACTTAGCAATAAAAAATTTAGTCCACAATGTATGATCATCAACATACTAAGCAAGATATCAACATGAACTTCACTATACCTTTCTCAACTTGTAATTTCTTCTTCAACAATTTTCTCAATATCCTCAACATATACAACCTTCAATGCATCAATGCTAATAGTGTTGACATCAATGACAACCACATATCAACAAAACAACCTCAACATCAAACAATATCCCCCTTTGGCATTGATGGCAACACATGATGTGAAAAAAACCATCAATGCAGCTCTCAATCAACACTTACTCCCCCTTAGATTTTGACTATTTTCTTCCACATGACTCTTTTCCTCATTTTGTTTTCACATTACTCTTCTCCCCCTTTGACATCAATGGAAAAGATAAGAATTATATTTCCACATAAAAGCTCTGAACCACATATTTTCACATCTGACTACTCCCCCTAAGTATGACAACACATGATGTGAAAAACACCATCAACGCAGCTCTCAATCAACACTTACTCCCCCTTAGATTCTGACTATTTTATTCCACATGACTCTTTTCCTCATTTTGTTTTTCACATTACTCTTCTCCCCCTTTGACATCAATGGAAAAGATAAGCATTATATTTCCACATGCAAGCTCTGAACCACATATTTGCACATCAGACTACTCCCCCTAAGTAGGAACCACATAAACATCAATCCGGATTAAGATATAGCTATGAAGCACAAAAATTGATGCAAGCAAATACATCACTAGTTCTTATCAAGAGGGGTAATCACCCCTAGCATCCCTCTAAGATACTCAAAGGTATCCTTTGGAAATGGCTTGGTGAAAATGTCTACAATCTATTCCTTGGTAGGTACATACTCCAGTCTGACTTCTTTCTCACTCACTTTCTTCCTCAAAAAGTGAAACTTGATTGATATATGCTTGGTCTCAGAGTGTAGCACTGGATTCTTCAATATGTTTATTGCACTTGAATTGTCACAGTATATGAAAATAGGCTCATCATATACTACTTTGTTAACCTTCCACATCTGTTTCATCCACAACACTTGAGTACAATTATTGGCAGCGATAATATACTCTACCTCAGTAGTAGATAAGGAAATGGAATTTTCTTTTTACTTAACCAAGACATAAGCTTGTTCCTTAGGAAGAAGGAACCGCCACTAGTACTTTTCTTGTCATCCACATCTCCTACCCAATCTGCATCAGTATAGGAACTCAAGGTAAGATCATCATCTTTAGGGTACCAAAGCCCAAAATCAATTGTTCCTTTCAAGTATCTAAAAATTCTCTTTACAATAGTCACATGAGATTCTTTCAGATCAGCTTGATATCTAGAAACCATACATACAACATTTATGATGTCTGATTTGGTTTGAGTTAAGTAGAGAAATCCGCTAATCATTGAGCTGTATCTTGTCTAATTTTCCTTAGGAGAATCATCATTCTGTGTTAACTTGCATCCGATTACCATGGGTGTACCAACAGGCTTTGAGTCTTTGATACCAAATTTCTTCAAAAGTTCTCTCACATATTTGGACTGAGATATAAAAAATTCAATTATCTAACTAAGTGATTTTCAATCCCAAAAAGAACTTCATCTCTCCAATCATACTCATTTCAATTTCACTTATCATTTCATCAACAAACTTCATACATAAATCATCATCACCTCCAAAAATAATGTCATCAACAAAAACTTCAATAATCAACTCCTTATTATGATCAATATTAAAATACAAATTACTATTAGCAGTACCTTTATTGAATCCAAGCTTCAACAAGTATTTATCCAGTCTAGCATACTAGGCTCTAGGGGCTTGCTTGAGTCCATACAAAGCTTTATTCAATTGACAAACCATGTCTTCCTTATCAGTTAGTTGAAATCCATCCAACTACTCAACATATACCTCTTCTTCAAGCTCACCATTCAGAAAGGTTGACTTCACATCCATTTGATAGGCTTTGTAGTTTTTAAAAGCAGTATAAGCAAGAAATAATCTTACAGCTTCAATTCTAGCAACAGGGGAAAAGGTTTCTTCAAAATCAATACCTTCCATTTGTGAGTACCCTTTACATACCAGTCTTGCTTTATTCCTAACCACTTCACCGTGTTCATTCAACTTATTCCAAAAGACCCATTTGGTTCCAATCACATTTTTATCTTTAGGTCTGGGAACAAGAATCCATGTGTCATTTTTCTCTATCTACATTAGCTCTTCCTTCATTACTTCCATCCAGTGTTCATCTTTACAGGCTTCATTGAAATTGATAGGCTCAATCTTGGAAATAAGACAATACTCTTCTGCAATCCCTCTTCTAGTCTGCACACCTTTATTCTTATCTCCTATGATTTGATCTTCAAAATGATTTAACCTTACATACCTTAGAACTTTAGGATTTTCTCACACTTTTGGTTCTTTTGTTCTCTCTTCTGCACTTCCACTAGTCTCTCCTCCCTGACTTTCTTGACTTACCAGAACAATTTGAACTTGATTCTATGTCTGAGTGTTCTTTCCTTTGTCTATACTATGTTGTTGGTCATATGAGTCATATCCACAATATCTAGATGATCTAGTAGCGTCCTTATTAACTTTGACATTAACACTTTCAATCATTTTCCTCAATCTTCTATTATAGTACTAGTAGGCCTTGCTTTTAGTAGAGTAACCCAGAAATATTCCTTCATCACTCCTTGCATCAAACTTGTCTATATCTTCATCTTTCTTGATATAACACTTACTTCTAAAGAACTTGAAATATTTTACAGTAGGCTTATAACCACACCACAGCTCAAAAGGAATGTTACTAGAAATACCATTGACATTTACCTGGTTAAGAGTGTACATAGCAGTGATTACAACTTCTCTCCAATAGATGTGAGGCACATTTCCTTCCAACATTATTGTTCTAGCCGCATCTAGAATTGTTCTATTCTTTCTCTCTACAAATCCATTCTATTGAGGGGCTTGAGGAGTAGATAATTGTCTTTTGATTTCATGCTCTTCATAGAAAGAATTGAACTCCCGGGAGGTGAACTCACCTCCTCTGTATGACCTTAAGTATTTGATCTTCAAACCCGTCTCATTCTCTACCATAGCTTTGAAACTTTTTAATTTCTCTAATGCTTCACATTTTTCTCTTAAGAAAGCAACCCATATCATCCTAGAGTAATCATAAATAAGCAACATAAAGTACCTTTCTCCTTGTAGACTTCTGACTCTGGAGGGACCCCACAGATCAATATGCACCAACTCTAGTACACCATTAGAATGATGTCGTTTGCTCCAAAAAGAAACTCTAGTCTACTTTCCCACCTAACATTCCTTGCATATTGTGTTAGTAGGCTTCAAAAGATTAGGTAGATCTCTTACTACTTGAGTGGAGCTTACCTTGACAATGTTATCAAAATTCACATGACACAACCTCCTATGCCATAACCATCTTTCATCTACTTGAGAAATTAAACAACTTTCACTAGTAGCACTCAGGTGAAACATATTACCTCTTGTCTTTGTACTTGAAGAAATTACATTTCCATAACTTCCAAGTATCCTGCACTTTCCATCTTTGAACTAAAGATTATGACCCTTATCAACCATCTATCCAACACTCAACAAATTATGCTTCAAACCTTCAACATAAAGGACATCATTAGTGTTGTGTTTACCACCAAGACAAATAGATCCTCTACCATGAATAACACTAGCATTGTTATCTCCAAATATTACAACCCCATTTTCATACTTCTCTAGACTTACAAATTTTCTTTTGTCACTAGTCATATGATGTGAGCATCCGCTATCAATAACCAACTCATCCTTTTCTTCAATTCAGGCTACAAGAGCTTTCTCAACTTTAGCAGATTCAGTAGCCACCGAACCATTTACCTTGATAGAAATGAACACCCATTCATCCTCATTTCCATTTTCTTTATCAGATTCTCCATTAGTCACACCTTCTTCAACATAATAACATTTCTTTTGAAATCTAGGCTTGTTAGGTTTAGACCTAGGAACTCTTTCAGGACACCTTGAAGAAAAATCACCTATTTTACTATAGGAAAAACATTTAATAGGCAACTTTCCTTTGTACTTACCTTGTCCTTTGGCTTCTCTTTTCACAATCAGTGCTTCTAGCTCTTCTACCTCTCTTTCTTCATCTTTAAGCTATTTTATCTCCTCCTCATACTTGAATGTCTTTCTAGAACTCTCTCCCAGATCATATCTTTGCTTGTTTCTTTCGGATACAAAGGCCTTAAATGTAGATTTAGTCTTAGGGATAGAATCACCAAATTCACTCAACTTAAAAGTAGTAAGTTTACCAATCAACATATCTCTTGTTGCATTCGTTACTATTTTGAGCTCTTCAATAGCACGAGCTTTCAATTTTTAAGAAGCAAGAAATGATCTAAGCACTTTAGCTAAAATTTCTTATTCATCCAAGGTACCACCGACACATCTAATACCCATCACAAGTTCATTTACTCTTTGCATAAAAGAAGAAATATTTTCATCTTCACCCATCTTCAAGGTTTCATGCTTGCCTTTCAGACTCTATAGCTTACCGACCTTCACAAGTGCATCTCCTTCATACAAAGTTCCCAGCTTCTTCCAAATCTCATGAGCTGTCTTCAGATCCATCACATTTTTCATCTCTGAATCCGTCAGAGCACTCAACAAAGCTTCTATAGCCCTGATGTTATTTTCAACTTCTTTGATCTCATCAGGAGTAGGAGGACCATTCTGAGGATTAGTATATATGTTCCTTGTAATCTTCTAGAAGGGTTCACTAATACATCTCAAATGGCATTCCATTCTATCCTTCCATAGAGAGTAGTTTGTTCCATCAAATATAGGACTTCCCTTCTTGTATGATTCCATCTCAGATCACCTCAAGCTATTAAACTTCTTCAGAGGAACCTACTATGATACCAATTGTTGGAAAAACAAGGACAACCAACTGAGAGGGGGGGTGAATCAGTTGTCACTGAATATTCAACCTTCCCAAACTTAACTTAACTTAATCTTAGATCTGATGAAAAAACAATAAACCACAAACAATCAACACATCAAAAACACAGAGAACACCAAGATTTTTATGTGGAAACCATGTTAGGGGAAAAACCACGATGGATGTCAGTCCATAATATTATACCCTATTAAAAGTATAAAGATGAATAATGGGAATGTACGTCAACAAATTTTGATCATTAATGTACTAAGCAAGACATCAACATGAACTTCACTATACCTATTTCAACCTACAACTTCTTCTTAAATTTTCTCAATATCCTTGACATATACAACCTTCAATGCATCAATTCTAATAGTGTTGACATCAATGACAACCACATATCAACAACACAACCACAACATCCAAAAAAATTTCATAAGATTGTTGTGTCAAGGTAGTAGATGGTTGTGACAAGTTTCATAAGACTATTGTGACAAGTTTCATAATACCGCCATACCGCAAGAGCCAAGAAGGCACAATGCGATGTAGTAGTAACATCTCACATTACCACAAAGGATGAGCAATAAATTTGTGGTATGGAAGTAACTCAAAATACTTATCTCGCATCCTTGCAAGAGCCAAGAAGGCACGAAGCAGTGTAGTGATAGCATCTCTCATTACCTCGAAGTTTGAGTAATAATGGTGCAGTGTAGCGGTAACATCCCACATCACCACAAGGATCATGTCAAAATGGTGTGGTATCGCAGTTAAACTATAAAAGGAAATATCACATTTCTTTGATGCATTTTTTTGAAATAGTTTTCTTGCCTTGTGTATATTGCTTCCACATTTTCATGTATGCAGGGCACTTGTAACTACAACATATGACAAAAAATCCATGTTGTTATGCTTTGATGGATGTACCTTCGTTATTACTATATATTTTATGTAGTGCACATTATTATAGTGTAAGCTTATTTTTCAGATTGTTTCATTTAACATCATCAATATCCTCCACAAGAACATTGCCATGTTTAAAATGATAGAAATGGTTCACATCTCTTAGAACAATTTCTCTTGCAACAATCATGGAGATGAATTTATATGTAGTGTGAAAATAAGAACATACTCAAAGGTTCTTAACAACTCTAATATTTGCACTAGGGGTCATGTTTAACAAACCAAATGCAATTGCTAACTTTTCACTATGGTGGCAAATAAATTATTCTTTTTTCTTCTATTCCACAACATTGAGTAAAATTCATGAATCTAGAAATACCCTGCTACCTTCATTTTCCAAGCCAATTTCCCCAATTTTGCATAGATCTCCCATGTTTGTGGATGTGATTTGTCTCCTACATGAAAAACATGTACCCATTTATGCCCTTCAATCCAATTACATGCATGTATCTTTTTAATTCCTCTATCTTTCATCAATCTCCTTACTATTTGAACCTCACCACACCTGCCTGCTTCTGCATAGATGTTTTAGATAAGAACATAAGTTGCAACATTTTTAGGATCCAACTAAAAAATCAGCGTTGCTAGAATAATCAACCTATATTCATATATGATCCACCAGAACCAAAGGTTTAACTGGCATCTCAGTAATAATGTTTATGGTGTCCTCAAGATAGCTAGCATGGGCATGAAGGTCAACCATGCAAACCTAATGATCAACTATATATGTAATGAAATAATGGTTACTAATGTGTGAAGTATGTGTAGCCCTCATCCAATAAACCTGCATGACTGCATGCATCCAGAACACAAGCAAAGCTTACAATGTCAATGTTCCAGAGTTCTTCCTTAATTCAAAGACTTTGAGAGCTTTCTTACAAAATCCATTTTGTGCACATTCTGCAATCATATTATTTCATTCCATGAGATGAAATATCTTTGAGGAATTTTATCAAACAATTCATTTTGTACTACATTTTGGTGTCAAATCTTTGGTAATTATGGTTAGTTTCACTACATTCAAATTCTGAGTTCTAGGAAATTATTTACAGTAAATAGATTGATGGCTATTTGGATAGTGAAATTAGCTCTTTTAGAAATTGACTAAAATATCTAGAAGGATTATTTTAATTAAAGAGGATTTTGTGGTTATTTTTGTAACAATGATTAACAATGATTTTACAGTGCAGCTAGCTTGCTATTTTCATTCAAGATACAAGTCATCAAATTCAAGCACATACCAAGAAGATGGTACTCTACTTCAAACCCTCAACCTCACTTAGTTTAGTTTGCTTACATGGGGATATTAAGGAAGTTGGTAAAAAATTAATATATATCAAATTTTTTTTGTGAACGAGAATCTTGTAAGATTTAATATGGAAGTGGATCAATATCTGGTTTCTTAAGTAAAAATGATGTCACAATTGGGAAACTTGTTGTGAACATCAGGTTAGTAATTTTTGGATGTTAAGGCTTCCCAGTTGGATATCAAAGATATTTTCTCATCAACTTAATTTGGAATTTATGTATAAATGGATTCTTCCATGGTGCAGGTCTTTACTTAGACAACACATGAACTAGGCTTGAAATTTTTGTTGTCTAATTAAGTCTGATGGCATTCTTGGGCTTGATTTCCAAGAATTTTTTTTTGATAATGTTGTTCCAGTCTGGTTAGTGTTGATAGCCTTCATTTTATAAATTTCAACTTCATTTTATAATCTGAGTATATCACCTTTCTTAAACTTTGAACAAGGTTCTAAAATCAAGGGTTTAATATGCATATTTCAGGCCTATGTTGAACACTCTGTTTAAGGCATTTGTTGACAAGGCTACAATTTTTTAATTGATTTATCTTTCTGCTGTGTTTGGAATTTCTTTTGTAAAATTGCAATATACAATGCACTTTTATTTTTTTTGAATTGAGACTAATATTAATTTTTTTGGTTGTATTGAGGCATAGCTTCATTCATGACAGAAAAGGCAACACCCTATTGCTCATATAAAATGGCACGTTGCATATAAAGGAGGAAATATTATAGTTGGGTTATTGTTGACTACGTTGAAGGAGAGAGCTTCATATATTGGACACAATCAACACTCTCCTTGGATTCTACACATTACAACTTGCTCCAGAAAGATTTCCCATGTTGTAGAAGTTTTAAGAGATGAAAGGGCATGTGTTCACATTGAAGGGCTTCAAGCATGCATTTCCATCATTGCAGAAGTCTTTTGGAGAAGTTTCTTTCTTGCAGTAATTTCTTTGCAATATTGTAACTTAGATTTTTAGTCTTGTGACTGAGAATAACAATTGTAACACTCTATTTGTAAGTTTTAATGAGAACACCTTTCTTTTATTAATAAAGTTCACCAATTTTCCCTTCTTAATGGCTATCTTATTGTGTGCAATTGATGATTGATGTGTATTTTTGTGTTTTATGCTTAAATCCTCAGACATCAGTAAATTAAAATGACTAAATATACTACTAATTGACATCAATTAATAATTAAATTGACTAAATATACTACCAATTGACAAAAATCATTGAACAATGAATAAATATGACCAGTAAAATTAGTGAATAAAAATGACTAAATATACTACCAAATTACAACAATCAATGACTAAATCAACAACTAAATAAGTGACTAGTTAAATATATCAGTTAATATAAAATGACTAAATAAGTGACCAGATTACAACAATCAATGACTAAATCAATAAATAAATATATTAGTGGAAAAAAGTGTCTAAATAAGTGACCAGATCACAACAATGAATGACTAAATCGACAACTAAATATACTACCAAATTGATCAATCAAAGAAATCAATAAATGAATAAAAATGGTTTAGTCATCAATTTGGTCACGTTATATATGACTGGCAATAAACTACTAGTGGTCATGTGACTAACTGTAGTAATTTATAAGCAGTATTTAGTAGTTTTTTTAGTAGTTTATTGATGTTTTTGTACTAGTGCAAGGAGTATTCTTGCTCATACTAAACATATGAAATTTTCTCAATTTTCCCTCCACTTCCTCTTTTGAATTTCCACCATTGATCTCTTTTAGTCTTCTAATCTTGACTACTATCCTTATTCATCCCTAACCCTACTTCTTTGTGGTGAATGCAACCTTGACCATTGATCTTAGCATCATTTTGGCTTTCACTCATGACAGTCCATTTGAGTAGCTTTTCTATAAAAGAGATTTGTCTCCCTCATTCCAATCTTACAACCACAATCTCCAAAATTTTTGCTATTCACTATCACATCACTATCACTTGTAGGTACTTTCATACAAAAAAATTCAAGGGAAATCTTGCATACACAACAAAATGGAGGAGATGGAAGAAAGATGAATAAAGTTTAGCATGAGAAGTTTGGTATAGCTTTGTTCTTGTTTGATTTCCTTTGCTATTTTGTACTTTCTTGTTTGGATTTGGGTCATTTGGGTTTAGATTTTAAGTAGTTATGGTTGCTACTATTGATCTTTTCCTTTATACGATATTTTAACCTAATCCTACATACACAATTAAAATATGGGGGTCTAGACGAGAAGATGAATAATGGTGGTGAATTTTACTAAGGATTTTTAAGAATTTTGTAAGCATACTATAATTTTAAGGTGAAGAATAAACCCTCACACATTGTAACAACATGTAGTTGAAAGGTTAAATAGAAACTTTCTTGATCAACTGAGAGGAATGATGGGTAGTGCAACTCTAAGACATGATTTCTACACTAAGGAAAGATGAGTACCACATGCTACTTGAAAAATAGGTCTCCTAATTTTGTACTAGAGAACAATATGCTATATGAAATATGGTTTGGAAAAATATCAATTGTTCCACATTGTGAGTGTACTGTAGGAAATTGTATACCTTTACAATTTCACACTATGTTTGGGTCCCTTAATTAATTGGACTTAATCAAGCTCATAATTTTCCAAATTATGCATTCGAAAGCCTTATTTTTCTCATTTCCTAAATGGGAAACTTATATTTAATTAATGCAAATAATATTTTAATCACCCTGAAATGAATGTGTCCTAGACTTTTGGGCTAGGAACCATTCACCCAAGGGCGAATGGGTCCTCCTTAGGTCCGAGGTCCAAAATTTTATTATGTTTTTGGTAGTTTTTTAATGATTCAAATTTCATAAACAAAATTTGGCTTTTGGAATTTATTTTTTTGGGAAATTAGATAAACACCTATAAATACATAGTCTTTTTATCAATTCAAACTAAACACACATGATTCAAATTTCACATGAGAAAATATTATTGTCAAGAGAATTCAAGAGTAGGTGTTTCAGTTAATTGTTGCAACATTCAAGATCCTATCATCATGTTCAAGCTTATGTGTGTTCATGTCATCTTGTGAAGGATAATTTTCATTGTTGATCCTAAGCATCCAAGCATTCAAGTGTCCAAAAAATAAAGAAAAGAAAGATCTGACTCTTTGGAGTGATGTGTTTTACTTCAATCCTCTAAGGGAAGCCATTAAAGGTTTGGTGATTTTTAGAAAACAAGTGCTCATTCATCATTCCTTTCATTTATCAATTGTCATTATCTTTCTATCAATTCTTAATTACCAAATATTGAGTTTGACTAAGGAAAACCCCCATTCATAATAAACAATTTTTCCTCTCTGAATGTGTAGATTTATAGTGAAATAAGGACTGAAAAGATCTCAAGGAGAAATTTCACATTGTTTTCATAGTTTTCATAATTGTTGTCAATCCAATGAACCTCAATTTTAGATACTTTTCCCAGATTACTAATAGTGGGACCTATACTCAACAAAAGCTAATATATAGTACCCGATGATTGCAAAAACTGATTTTAGACACCCTATCTAGGACCCATTCACCCTAGGGTGAACTTGTCCTTCTATAGTGCTCAAAATATAATTTTTATGCCAACTACATGTATTTGAACCCTTCTTAGATATTCCTACAAATTGTTAATTTGATTTTTGTAGCTTCAAGCTCTTGTATTTTATTATCTAGGCCATATAGTTTCACCAGTTTAGTTGCATCAAATAATTTCCAATTAATTTTAAATCCTACTATCCTAAAGAAACCAAGGGATTTAGGCCTGATGGACCCATCTTGAGGTTGAAAGTCAATCCATACACCTTGCAGTCCCCTACTTTCAATGAAATTTGGGAAGAGAGACACCATTAGTTCCTAAGTTATTTGTATGAAGGACCTACGACACCCCATTTTGGATCTCCCCCTTTTCCAACATTTCATTTTGAAGAACCTGACATTGTGCATCATACCTTTTCTAATTTGGAGATCATTAAAACCCTAGATCTAGGTTTTGCATTAGCTAATTTTGCATTTTATTTAGTGTTACAATTTGCATAATTTCATCATTTAAGAAGAAAAAAATAATAAAAATATTGCATACATTCTACATATTAGATTGCATAAAATTGTGTTTTAGTCATTTAGATCAAAATTACATCAAAAATTGCATTTAAAAAAGTTGTCATTTTGTTCATACATTGTCACAAAATTGTATTTCTATTTCATATCAATTATTGGAAATTATGTCATTGAAGAATTCATTTATAACTAGGAATAATGAGCTAAAATATTAAGTTAAACATTAAAAAATTAATTTTTCATACCCCTGTCCAAGGACATATTTACCCTAGGGCAAACCTATCCTTGTACGACTCATTTTCCTAAATTTTAGATCTTAGTTTAGTTTCATAAATTTTAGTTTTATGTAATTTTTTGCATCTAGTTCAATTAGTGAGAAAAAGTGCATTGTTTGAAATCAAAATTGCCATTTAAAAGAAATCATTTTTAGGTTTCTGCATTTAGAATCAATAAATTATCATTTCTAGATCTGAAATTTGCAAACATGTTTCCTTTTCAAGCACATGGTTTTCATAGGGTGCCACATAGATTTTATGATTGTAATCTCTCTACTTATGAGCATAATCTAAGAAAAAGAATTGAAACTATTGAAAAGCATGTTAGTTACCCTCCTAAATTTTCTTCAATTAGTATGAATGTCATTATGGATAATAATTCTTCTCCCAAAACCCTTCCTCATTATAAGGTGCCTTGGTGTTAAAAGAATCAATCTTGGAATTCCACAAGAATCTTGTTTGTACCTCTCCTAAGGCTTCCCCTACTTGGGAAGATATTATGGTAGAAGAAGATGAGATCATTGACACATTCCTTAACACCACTTTGCCTAGAAATCATGCAACTTCCAATTGTGAGATCGTTGATTCTTTTAATACCTCCATTATTGATGATAGTCATGTGAATATTGTCTATCTCTCCCCTTCTCCTAATACCTCCATTATTGATGATAGTCATGTGAATCTTGTCTATCTCTCCCCCACTACCTCTCCTATTAGGAAAGATGTTAGGGTGCAAGGGGATATAATATTTTTAAAAAAAAGTTCAAAAGACAAGGTCACCTTAGATCCTCCACCTCTAGACCAAACCATTGTCCAACCAAGAGAAAAAAAAAAGCTTTCCAAAAAGCTTATAGTCCATGATCCCATTGAACATTTACATCCCCTATTACATCAATCCAAAACTAAGCATGATTTTTGTACACTTTTATATTGGGGATTAATTAATTACCACCAAAACCTCACCGATTAACCAAAAAACAAAGAGATAGATCATAGAATGTTTTGAAATCATATAGATAATTGTACTCACTTGCAGGAGCTATTAAGAAAATTTGAACCCCCTAGGGATCAAATTGGATAAAATGCACACACTTTTCTCCTTTCCATGTGATAGTTGTAGAATCATGTACCATACTCACTATTACATGCATTACACTTTATGTAAATCATTTTTGCATATTGGAGGGGACACCTTCTCACCACTTATGTCAAATCATCCTTGTCCTACATTATGGGGGCAACGGGGTTAAGTAGCCTTGCCCTAGTATGACACTCATTGTTACCCCTTTAGCAAGTTATTCACCCTTTGTATATGATGAACAAGGTTTGGATCTAAATGAAATGCTTTAGGTTGGCTCGCATGCATCTAAAACAATGGAAATAGGGCACTCCACTTTTTCAGAGATGAAATACTAGGTTTTAGAGCCTCCTATTTCACTCTTGCTTCATTCAAGGAAACCTTAGATATCTCAATCTAATGATAGAATGAGAGAGAGAGATCTACTAAATGTTGTCCTAGGGTTTGATTAGACTAAAGAGGTTTTCACCACCAAGCTAGGGTTTCAAAACCAGTAACATGCAAGATCTAATTATGAAACCTAATGCTTTGTAGAATTCAAATGAATGATCTAGGAATGAACATTAAATAGAGTAGTAAGCTAAGAAAACATAGAGGTGCACCTGTAAACTTGAATGTGCTTGAAACAAGCTCTCAAATCCTAAAATGATAAATTTAAGGAACACTAGGACTCATATGCTAGGTTGGGCATATCAGTCCCAGTCTAGGGTTTCTAGGCTGGAACAAGAATTTGGTAGTGTTGACTCAATATGTTCAAAAATATGGAAAATTGCTTGTACTAGGACTCATACACCACAAGTGGTGTATTGGTCCCACTTTTCTTTTTTAGAGGGTTAAAATTAGAATCTTCTCTCTTATCTCTGCTCTTCCTTCCACACTTCATTTCTAGATTTGAAACTCTGAATTAAGACCTATAGGTGACTTTCCATGAAGATGACAACCTTGTGACAAATTGATAACTTCTCTCAAAATTGTAACTTTGTATTCAAAGGATCTTCAAGCTCCAAGACACCTAGATCTGCAATAACACATGTAGAGAGAGAAAAACTTGTTGATTTTTAGGGAATATGGGTTTGCCTTGGTCAAACCCTTTTTAGGTAATTAAACCTTGTGATGAAACAATGAAATATGAACATGAACCATGAAATATGAAACATGAACAATGATACCTTGAATGATGTCTTGAGATGTAAATCAACAATCTAACATGAAGTGGCAATGTAGAATGTAGATCTTGATCTTGAATATGGATGTGAAAAAATACTTGCAAATGGATCCTCAATGCTACATCACAACACTAGCTCAACAAAATTCTTGATGCTTGATGATCTTGACATGATGATGGATCTTGAATTGCTGCAACAAATGATCAAGAATTCCACCCTTGAATGCCTTATAAATGCTCTTGCAAACTCTCTTTATGCTCTTGTGAAGTCTTGGAATGCTTAACTCTTGATAGATTAGGTTGATATCATGAAGGCTTAGGTGAAATAATGATTTGAAACCTTGTTTATATAGGAAATCCATCCAATTTACAATTTATTAGATCCTGGGAGTTTACATTCATGAAATTTGAACTTAAAACCTTGATTTCCTACTCAAAACCCTAAAAAGGGGCCAAATTGGACTCATACGCCACTTGTGGCATATAGGTATCATTTGGATGGGACTTATATTCCAAAGGTAGTGTATGGGTCCCACCAAGCCTTTTCAGGTGGAGGAAATGTCGAGGAGTTGGAAAATTAAGTGTATTTATTGATCTTGTTAGGATTTCAATTGAAATAAGCCTCAAGATGCATAATAAAGGATCTTAGGGACCTATTAATGATTATATGAAGGTAATAAATGTAAGAGGGCCCAAAAATAAATGTGAAGGTGCAAATAAATAGACTTTACAATATTAAATTAAGGAAAAATAGGGTCTATATAGCTTAAAAGGGCCCTAAATCTCATGTGAATATGTAAAACACATTACAACACTAGATCAAGGAAAAATTAGGTCCAATTTAATGTTAATCATTCCAAAATTAAGTAAGGAAAAGGGATAATTTTTTCATTACAACCTTTAGTCCCCACTTTAGTGAGAGGAGGAACTTGCTTCAAACTCACACTAAAGTAGACATTCAAGATGGGTCCAAGTTTACCAATGTGAATGGTCTAGGATAACAAAAATTGAGGAGGAGTTCAAGCCCCCAGGATCCAAGATCCTACATCAAATTGAAATAAGCACAAAAAGTACATGCATAAGGTGTATTAAATGTAGCATCAGGATATGCAAACATGCAATGTCAATGATTTAAAGAAAGAAAAATAAAAAGAGGTGGATCAAGCCTCAATCTTTTGATCTACATATTGTGGATCAAATCTAAGCTATTTGTCCAAAATTGCATGCTCACTCTGAGGCAACGGAACTTTAGGCTATCCGCTAGGTGAGTATCCAAAAAGGGTGAGACACATACACACGCGATCGGTATGCACTCACAAGCAAGTGGCTATGGGAAAGTCATGCCTAAGTTAAGCTTCACGTACAACCAAACCAAAGCTATACCTCCTGATAACTTTGATATGATGCCATAAAAAAATGAACTTTGAGCTTCATGAGGCAAGAAAAGCTTCATATGCTTGAAACTCATGAACAAACAAGATGGCTCCATAGGCAAGAAAAGTGTATTATGCAAGGTGGCCATATAACAATTATTGTAAATGCAGAAGTAGTGTAAGGTACATTCAAAGGGATTTTTCTTGGTTCATGTAAGGTCTCTTCTTAGGGGACATTGTGCCTAATGTATCCAAGAGAGGAAAAGTCAAATAAATATCACACTCTTGGAGGAAATCAAACCTAATGAATCCACCAAGAAAAGGACACATTGCAAGAATAAAGAAAAATCACACATTGAAACATGATTATTGATGCATGCCCCCACTTTAAAGTAGTTGCTAACACCATTACTGTGAGAAATTTCTGTAAAGTAGAAGACATGAGAGGTTCTTCGAGAATTTCCATGCTAAGTCATACGTTATTGAATGAAATTGCATCATGACTAAGTATGTCACATGTGAACCAACTTAATGCATGTCATCCACATCCCAAGCTTGCTCTTATACACATGGAAGGCAGTCAACTAGCCCAAAGAGACAACAAAAAGTGACATACAAGGACAAGGCTACCTAACCCCTTGCCCTCACTTAGTGCAAGACAAGGATGAGCCGAAATGTTTGATGAGAAACATGCTAGAGAGAAAATCAGTATCGATTAGAGGAATTAGGTGCTTCAACACAAGGAAGAGCACCACACTCCTTAAGATGCTGAATTTTATCACTTAAAGCCTTACATTCATTACTAGAATGACCATGAATTCTATGATATTCATAAAATGAACTCTTGTAGTAAAATTTCTTTTGTGTTCTTGGAGGAAGAGATATCAAATGATATCGGAGGAGTCTTGACAAGACACATTCTTGATCCATTCCATTATTTTGCAACAAAGATATTCCTTGCTTAGTACAAGATGTCATATTTACACAAGACTCTTTAGATTACAAGACTTTGTACTTTCCTTTATAGGATGGTGTAAAATATATCAAATTCAAATCACTAGTGTTTTGCATGATGACAATGATATGAAGTGAAAATTTATTTGTTTCTTTCATTTCTTTCAAAGGAGAAAAACCAAGACCGTTAGTTTCTATCAGTTTAGGATGCACTAATGTTAAGGTCGACTTAGAGGAATATTTTATAATAGTGTTGATAGTAAGTGAAGGCTTTCTTGTTGCTTTTGAGGGACAATAACCAATACCACTAGTCTTTTCTTGTGTGTTAGGCTCTATAGGGACATGGATACCCTGTTCTCTAGCACCACAAACTTTTCTAATATATCCAAGTTTTTTCATGAGTTCATAAACTTTTCCATAAAGAATTTTCATTTCTTTTGGAGTTGGTGTTCATGCATAATCAGTCCCATCAAAGTTTGTTGTGCAATTTGTTTGATCTTCTATAGTAGTTGAGGTGGATGTTTTCAAAGGGAGATCCAAATTTCATGTTGACATTACTGCTTTTTCTTTTCCCTTTTCATATTCTTTGTTTATGATCTTGTATTCTCCCATGATTGTTGGTGTGAAATATAACAAACCCCAATAATATTCTAATAGTTTCGTGACTTCCTCAATGTGTTTTTCTTTGTATTTTTGCTACACGAGTTCTACTTGTGTAGTTGGTGTCAATGTTTTCAAAGGGTTTTCCTTATTTTTCTGAATGTTCAAAAAATTGTTTGTTTTAGGGTTAGCTTCGTGTGTGTACACTTTGTTGTTATAAACATACTTCATTACATGATGAAGAGTAGAAGGCAACCCATTCATTGCATGAGTCCACGGTCTGCCTGAAAGAAGGTTGTATGAAAGATGGATCGATGTTTCTAATGTGGCCTTTCCAACTATAATAGGAAAAGTGATCACACCAAGTAGTTGTTTTCCTACAATGTCAAATCCCTTAATAGATAAAGAGTCAGGTTGAATTTTTGATTTATCCATGCTGAGTCTATCCAAAAGGGTCACACTACACACATTAAGGGTGGAGCCATTGCCAACAAAGGTTATTTTTATTCCTAACCTATTATAGATAGCTATTATCATGAAAGCATTTTTTTAATTTTGTACTTCCAAAGGAGGGAGCTCACTTTGGTGGAAAACAATGTCAACATTCATTTCTTGAATCATGGCTGGTATGTCATTCAGTTGTACATTAGAAGGGATAGGAATTTGTTGTAAAGCACTTTGTATCATGATGTGATAATGAGGGGAGGCTTGAATAAGGTCCCATAATGATATCTTAGTAGGAGTATCCTTTAGTTTTTCAACAATATTGTACTCCTTTTCCTTATGTGAATTAAAATGAGGGGCCCTACGAAAGATAGAGTTAGGGAATGGGAGGGATGTTGAAGGTGTTTGTATTGGTTGCAGATTTTTTCTAGTATTATATGTATGAGAAATGGTATTATAACTCAGTTGTTGCGAAACATTATTCTTAGGTGGGTAAATGATCTATATATGATCTAGACTAATTGCGTAATTGAATGCTTAATTACAACAACTTAAAGGAATTACAATTCATGCATACATTATTGAAATTATGCATAAAAACTAAAAAATTAAGGTGAAAATTAGAACATGAGAGAGGAGAGAAGAAGTGCAAACAATTTGATATCGGAGTTTGTCACAAATGTGACTACGTCTTCGGGTCCGCTCCAATAGAGTGAGACCGATCCGATTAATCTCCAAAATCAATTACAAATGCACTATGACCATTCCTTCTAACACTTCGACAGCGTAACAATACTCTAACATGCAAGAATGGCTCAAATAACTCCTTAGAAAATCTCATTGTTTCTCTAATCACCACCTAGACTTCAAAAAATCTCCATGAATGAATAACTCTCACACCTAAACCCCCTTTTATACATAAATTTTGCATATGGGGTTAAAAACCACCATAATAAATAAAATAACAATTTAACCCCCTCCTTTGGCTTTTATAATTATAAGCCTTACAAAAAAAACACTAACCCATTTATATAAAAACAATAACTTCCCCATTAAAAATAAAAACATCAAACAACCCCTTAAATAAACATTTGGAATTTGTTTTTAAGCCCTCGTCTTATTATATTCACGGGCTATTTGAGTTTAGGGAGTTTAGTTTAACATTAAAACAACAATTTAGTGTTATTTTAGGAGGTTTTATTTTATGAGATTTTGTTTTAATCCCACCAAATCAACTAATCCCACAAAATCTGATCCCACCAAATACTTGTGGGATCCCACAAAATCCGATGGATTTTTGTGAGATAAAATAAGCCTCCATACTTTATTTTCAAAAATAAAGCATGGTACGTGAATTTTTTTTGGTGAGATTTTTGCCACATCACCTGCAATTCCATGTCACCATCTAGTCAACTGCCATGTCACATGCTGACATCATGTTGATGTCACTAGTTGCACCACCAAGTCAACTAAACTTTGACTACCAATATCTTAAGCATACGGTGTGAGATTTTGATGAAACAAACATTGTTGGAATTGTCTCGATGAGCCCTTCAATTTGATGTTGCTTCTATCAATTTTTGAGATGATCATTTTTTCACCTTCTGGACAACCCTTGGTACTAGTTTGACCCAAGGTTTGACTGGCCATAACTTTTGCAAATGGACTCCTTTTCGCTCTGTTCAAGTTGCGCTAGAATCAGGACAATGAGATCTTTCTGATGGTGCTGAAATATGGAGTATTGAAGACACTTTAATTTTCACTAAAAATATCCCTCGGATCAGGCCTCCCCACTGGAGAACTTTTGGACCTCCAAAAGTGGCATTTATTCAAACATAAAGTGAGGACTTGGCCTCCCCACTTGTCCTGTATCATCTGTACATCTGAATACCTGGCTCACAATCACAACAAAGAATGCAACAATATTGTTGAACATAAACATCACTTTATCACTTCCATAACCATCTACATCAACTTTTGTAGCCACTAACCAACAAACATTGACTAGCATCAAGCTGAACAATAATGCAGAAATGAAAGAGAATAAGTCAACAACATATCGATCCTTCACAACAGGAACATTTTTACCCAAGGATTCATTAATGCTTCACCATTCCCTCATGCTATACTGTGGGTGCATCCTATGACATCTGAACCTGGTTAGCTACTCCAAGTTCCTGTCTAGAACCACCTGTGCTGATAGACATAAGAGTTAAATCCTTACTTGCATTAATCACCCTCTTTAATTGCCTTATATTTTTAAAAGAACGATCAGTCTTAATCCTGTGAGTATGTACAATATACTGTATGCCATCTTTAAACAAGTGATAATGATTCTTTTCCCTATAGAAAATTGCTTTTCTATCATAAAGATAAGGGCTACCAAGCACTATCCCATAGATATCTAGTGGAACCACATCAAACTGTACTTCATCCAAAAACTTACTAGTGATTGTGAACCTTAAGGTGCATTGTTTTGTTACTTGCAGCTTATCATTTTCACAAATCCAGCCTAGTGGATAAGGTTTCTTATGTTGTGTAGTTTTTAATCCCAAGTTTCTTACAACACTTTTAGAAATTATGTTAACTTGAGAACCACTATCTATGAGTGCATCAATTTTAGTGTTCTTAGCAACAACCCTTAAATGAAATAGCTCATTCCTTTTCTTATCTTCAGAGAAATCATTAACTTTAGAAGTAGAAGCACAACTATCAACAGAAACACCAGAAATAGGAGCTTTACCTTCCAAACCCATAACTGTTATCTTAGTTTCATCATCTGAATCTGAACCAAGATCCAAAACAATATTTGCGGCTTTCTCCTTACCCTTCTGTTTCTGATTCTGTCTTTGAGCCCACTTAGGCCTTAGTTCTGGATGCAACTGCCAACAATGTTCTTCATCATGACCCTTCTTGTCAGAATGAGTGCAAGAAAACTTATCATCCTTCTTGACTGTAGCTGCCTTCTTTCCTTTCCCTGTCTTTGCATTCTTAGAAGATTTCTTTACATCATTCTCAACCTTATCAATAAAAGATCCTTTACCCCTTGACTCTAAGTGGGTAGCTTGGACACAAACTTCATCCAAGTTATTAGGATTCAAAACCAAAATGGAATGCCTAAGATAGGAATGTAGACCTCCTATGTACTTCAACAAAGTGTCTTGGGTGTACAAAGGAACATTCAAAGCAATAGACCTTTTCCTAAATTCATGGGTGTACTCTTGGACAGTTTGAACTTTCCCTTGCCTAAACATTTGCCAATCCATCATTAACTATTGCATATGTCCTAAGGGATAGAATTGCTTTTTAAGAGCATTGATTAATGCTGCCCAAGTTAAACTAACTCTACCATGTTGTGAAACTTCTGCCTTAGTCCTACTCTCCTACCAGGTTAAAGTTGTACCTCCTAACCGAAGAGTAGCTAATTGGATCCTATCAACATCATCTAATAGGTTTTGGACTCTACAGTAGACTTCTACTTGCTGAATCCAATCATCCAATTTTTTAGCATTAAGTTCACCACAATACTTTGGTAAATCAAATTTTACATCCAACTTAATTTTAGGCTTATGCTCACTCTTGAAAGGATTAAAAGAAGTAGAATGAGGATATGGAGAAGAAGGAGAAAAGGGAGGAGAAGAAGAGGAGGGTGGATCTAGTTGCTTGTCACCATCTCCATGTTGTTTCCCTTTCTTGTCTTTGAGATCTTCTTGCTTTGATGAACCTCCTTCACATTCTTTCCGCTCTTATCTCTCTTGAAAAATAATGTCCACCTTAGCCTTCACCTCGAGGAATGCTCTTCAAAACTCCTGCTCACTGATTTCTTCAGGAACCTCCATTCCAGACAAGGACATCTTCGGAAAAGTTCTTCACTTCCCAATCTCAGGATTAAAGTCTTCGAGCTTGCCTTCACCCTTCTGAATCCTAGATCTCGTTAGCATTCAAGAAAACAACTGCAATAATAGTCAACTGAGCTCTAATACCACTTGATCTATATATGATCTAGACTAATTGCGTAATTGAATGCTTAATTACAACAACTTAAAGGAATTACAATTCATGCACACATTATTGAAATTATGCATAAAAACTGAAAACTTAAGGTAAAAATAAGAACATGAGAGAGGAGAGAGAAGTGCAAACAATTTGATATCGGAGTTTGTCACAAATGTGACTACGTCTCTGGGTCTGCTCCAATAGAGTGAGACCGATCCGATTAATCTCCAAAATAAATTACAAATGCACTATGACCATTCCTTCTAACACTTCAACAGCGTAACAGTACTCTGACGTGTAAGAATGGCTCAAAGAACTCCTTAGAAAATCTCACTGTTTCTCTAATCACCACCTAGACTTCAAAAAATCTCCATGAATGAATAACTCTCACACCTAAACCCCCTTTTATACATAAATTTTGCATATGGGGTTAAAAACCACCATAATAAATAAAATAACAATTTAGCCCCCTCCTTTGGCTTTTATAATTATAAGCCTTACAAAAAAAACACTAACCTATATATATAAAAACAATAACTTCCCCATTAAAAATAAAAACACCAAACAAACCCTTAAATAAACATTTGGAATTTGTTTTTAAGCCCTTGTCTTATTATATTCATGGGCTATTTGAGTTTAGGGAGTTTAGTTTAACATTAAAACAACAATTTAGTGTTATTTTAGGAGGTTTTATTTTATGAGATTTTGTTTTAATCCCACCAAATCCACTAATCCAACAAAATCCGATTCCACCAAATCCTCGTGGGATCCTACAAAATCCGATGGATTTTTGTGAGATAAAATAAGCCTCCATACTTTATTTTCAAAAATAAAGCATGGTACATGAATTTTTTTTGGTGAGATTTTTGCCACATCACCTGCAATTCCATGTCACCATCTAGTCAACTGCCATGTCACATGTTGACATCGTGCTAATGTCACTAGCTGCACCACCAAGTCAACTAAACTTTGACTACCAATATCTCAAGCATACGGTGTGAGATTTTGATGAAACAAACGTTGTTGGAATTGTCTCAATGATCCCTTCAATTTGATGTTGCTTCTATCAATTTTTGAGATGATCATTTTTTCACCTTCTGGACAACCCTTGGTACCAGTTTGACCCAAGGTTTGACTAGTTGTAACTTTTGCAAACAGACTCCTTTTCACTCCGTTCAAGTTGCGCTGGAATCAGGACAATGAGATCTTTTTGATGGTGCTGAAATATGGAGTATTGAAGACACTTTAATTTTCACTAAAAATATCCCTCGGATCAGTAAAGGATAAGTTTGGGTTTGTTTTGAGTGGGTGGTCATTGTGAGGGTGGGTAAAGAATTAAAGGATTCTTAGGATGTCCCACAAGGTATGTAGGAGGTCCATTAATCAAGAGGCATCTAATGGACACCTTCACATTCAATACCTCAATGGTTTTGGTTTGATTTCTTTCTAATGAAGGGGAGTCTAGAACCATCTTTAAACGATCATCTAAGGAAGTCACATCACTATCGTTTATATCACTGATCTTATTTTCTTCCTCCATGATATCTTCCCTAATAGGAGGGGTTTTAGGAGAACAACAAACTAGATGTTCATGACATTCAATGTTTGGTTCCTCTAAATTGACTTCATCACAAGTAAGGGAGTTATCAATGGTTGGATTGTCTTGTTCAATAAGGTTTTACCTAGGTGAAGAGAGGCAACTCAGATTCTCATCACTTTCATCGATTGTATTTTCTAACATCAAAGTATCTTCTTCACAACTAGGAGAAGAAAAATGTGATTGTCAAGATTGTCCAAATTTTCACTCCTTTTTCCCATAATTTCCTCCAAAATAGGATAGGTAGTGGATGAAACATAAAGAGGGTTTTCATAGATCTTAAAGGTTTGATTATCTAACACCAACATATCCTCATCATTTACAAAATTATCACAAGAGGGGAAGATGTTGTGAGATGAATGTACACTAGTTGGAGTGTTATGTAGGTAAGTTTCAATGGTCTCTTGTTCTGTTATGTGATCGTCATGATTACCTATTGTTATGTCCTCTTGTTTAGTAATGTCTTTCCTAATAGGAGAGGTAAGAGGATAGAAACAACTAGGGTTCTCAAAACTCTCATCGATTGGTTCTTCTAACACCGAAATATCTTCTTCACAACTAGGAGAGATATTAGGAGAAGAGCGAATATAATTGTTATGATTACCCAAGGTTGTATTCTCTTTCACTAGAATGTTCTCACATGCAAAAGGTGAATGGAAATTAGGTAGGGTGATGTTTAGAAAGGTGTCTATGATCTCATTCTCTTGTGCCATAATATCTTCCCAAGGATGAGGAGGAGAAGGAAAAGCAAGACTTCCATTATTCTCAATGATTGCATCTTCTTTCACCAAGATACATTCATCACTAACAATAGAGGTATCGAGAGAAGAACAATTATGATTGTCATTGTTATCTATGATTGTATCCTCTTCTATCACATCATTATCACAAGTAGGAGAGATAAGAGGGGGTGTAGGTTTAAGGTAAGTGTCAACATTGTCATTCTCTTTCACTAAGAGACTCTCAACTAGGAAATGTATTGAACATATGACTAACATGCTTATTCACTAAATTTTTCTTTGCAAACTTGGAAAAGTTAGATAATAAAATTTGTGAAAGGTAATATATACAAACTCAAAAAATAAAGAGGCTTAAAATGAAATGAAATGACCTAGAATGCAATGTGTAAATGCAATTTTCATATTCTAAACAAGGTAATTTGCTGATTACACTATGCAACAATAAGAAAATGAAATGTTGTAAATGTAAATTTGAAATTAAGCAATGCATGAAATGAACCGAATTAAACTAGATCTAATGAAATGCATGTAATAGGAACTCAATAGATTGAAAAAACTGTCAAATGAAAGCAAAAAAAATTATAAAAATGATGTTTTTAATGTCATAAAATGTAATTTTAGGGCTGATTTGGGACTAATTTTCCCAGAGGGGTGTATGAGTCCTATTCAGGGATTTTGCTGAGGTAAAGGTGTTGTAGTTGGTTGTTTTGGTTGTAGATTGTTTCTACTGTTATATGTATGAGCAATGGTATTATGAACTGGTTGCTGCAAAACATTGTTCTTAGGTGGTTCAAGAGTGTAAACAACTTTACTTTGAGTTTGAGGTTTGTGTGAAGGTGGGTAAAGGATAAATTGAGGTTGAATCACATTAATGTCTCTTGATTTTGGTTTGTCATGACAAGCCTTAGTGGATGAATCTGGTGAGATGAAACCCTCGAGGGCTTCATCTAACATGTCAAAGTCATCACTACTAAAAGGCTTGAGGGTTAGGTTAACTTGGAAAAAGAGATTTGACATGGTCAAATAACTATACTTTCTCCAAGTGGTTTATTTTTTTGATGTTATTTTTATTTTATTTTCTAATGTATTCCAAATATAATATAATCTAATTGAACTATGAACTAATGCTAAAAATGAAAAATACAAGAATTTAATTCTATCCACAATTGCAATGAATATAAATTATGCTACTTCTAATGATTTGAATGTAACAAAAGCTATGCAAACTAAAACAAAAAATTTTAAACAACAAACAAAAGCTCAAAAATAGGGAATTTAACTCTGGAAAATGCAGTGTGGAATCTGCAGTAGGACTGATTCACCCAGAGGGGCATATGAGTCCCATTGAGGATTTTTTTCAAAAATTTCAAAAAATTTCAATTGATTTTTATGCTTTTTATGTTGTATGATCTATAACCTAAGTTCAAATACAAATTTTTATATGATTTTTAATGATTTGAGATGAAAAAATGCAACCTATATGCACTTTCACTAATGCAAAATTAGAAACCTTAGAATGCCAATTAGCTAATGCAAACCCTAATGCAATGTTAATGCAAGCAAGATCTAGGATGGTAATGCACTCCAAATTAGAATTATGATGTTCTAAATGTAGGTTGACCAAAATGAAACAACAAGAAATTGGGGAAATACTTTCATATGGTTTAGAACATAGAGCAAGACCCACTTTCCAATTATCTCATTCAAGGATAACCCTAGAGATCTCAATCCAAAGGAGAAATAGATTTGACAATAGGGTTGTCCTAGGTTGTGATTGTAAACTAATGAGGGGTTCACCACCAAGTTAGAACTTGGAATGAAAAATGCAATGCAAGATGTAATGTTTAACCCTAATATGATGCAATCTTTCACTAAATGACCTAGAAATGCATATAAAATAAAACAAAAAGTTGCAAGATGGAATGTGTGCACCTAGAAGTCTAAAGAAGACTTGAATGAGCTCTGAAACAAAAAAAAAATAGAAATTTTAATCTACTAGGACTCATATGCTAGTCTGTGCGTATCAGTCCCAGATCAAGGTTTCTGTATAGGAACAATTTTCTAGAAAAAAGGGTATCTGAATCTACAAAAATATTGAGAAATGCCTATAGTGGGACTCATACGCCACTTCTGGTGTATTAGTCTCATTTCAATTTTTTAAGAATTCAAAGTTTAGATATGCACTTCAATACCTGCTTTTTTCTCCCAAATTGATTTCCAAATCTGAATCTACGAAAAAGACCTATGAAACAAAATAGAGACTTGATTTTCTTATGGGGGTTTGCCTAGGTCAAACCCCTAGTTTGGTAATTAAACCTTGATAGAAACAATGAAATATGCATGTAAATAAGAATGTAAACCCTAACCTTAAGTGTGTCTAAGATTAGGAAATCTGAAATAAAATGCAACCCTATTCTAATGTTCAAGAATGAGATGCATGAATGACATATGAAGATGAATGACTCACTTTGAGAGATCTCTAATCACCCAAATGAGCCCTAATAATTCTTGTACCTTCCTTAGGCTGACTATAAAATGATAATGGAGGATGAAATCACTTAGGAAACAAGTCATTAGGCTTGGCTTGATGGCTAGTTGCATCTCCCCAACCTAGAATCCATCATGATTCACCATAGACAACCTTGATCAACCCTTGAAAAAGTTAGATCTTGAATGAAAGTAAGCTTGAAGACCTACAAAAACACTTTAATGCTACTACAAGACTTCAACTTTGCTTTCTTTTGAAACTTGAATGCTCTTGTGAAGGAATGCTTGAAGACTCTTGAATGGTTGGATCTTGAAATTGCTCTTGAAAATGCTTGTGTAGATACAAAAATGACTTAGAAGCTTACTTATATAGGCATTAACACCTAATTTACTGTTATTTAAATCTCAAAATCCAAAATCAACCAAAAATTTGAACTACAAAGGTGATTTTCCCACTCAAACCCTAAAAGGGCCCCAAATGGGACTCATACGCCCAACCCTAGAGTATGGGTCCCACCTAGGAAGACTGATATGCCCAAGGTGGCGTATGAGTCCCACCCTAGATTTTTGGGGTGGGTTGTTAAATTTTTGACTGTTTTTGATGATTTTGTCGAGTTTTTAGTTGAAACAAGCCTCAAGATCCAAAATGATGGTCCTTAGGGGCCTATTAATGATGAATTAAAGGGTATTTAATAAAAGGGTACCAAAATAGGTCCAAATTAGGCAAGGGATTGTACTATCTCCAAGAAGGGAGTATGATTTCCATTGGAACATTTAGCCCCCACTTTAGTGCCCATATGACTCTATGTGCATATGCAAGCTAAAGGACTTTGAAGAATACACTTCATTTCATAAAAGGATACTCATATGGAATGATTCATAACACGGGAGAATGAAGCCCCCACTGTAGCTATCTACAAAACCATAATGTTAGGAACCACATCCTATGTGGCACAAATTTGTTAGTTTTCCAAAAATCCTCTTATCTAAGTTCTTCTAGAAATAAAATTCAAGGGTAGATGTATACCCCCTTGATTTCGCTTACTTTACAAAGGTGGAATCAAGGTAGCAGTCTAACTACATCAAATAAGATAGGTCACATCATAGCGTATTTCTAAGTACCATACCACATAATGATAGACATTTTATGAGAATGGGAGTAGAATCATGATTCCAACACAAAAAATGGCATAAAAAATGGAGCTCTCTAGCTCTCATTATGTTAATTTGAATGAAAGGAACTTTTTAACCCTAATATAGTAAAAACCCTAATTTTTAGCATATATAAGAGTAAAAATTGAAGTAATTTCTAACTATTTTGTCATTTACCTTCTTGTAGCTTGAGTTTGGTGAAGAGTGATAGAAGACATGCCGAGCCGATGAGAGTATGGGTCTCTGAGATTGGACGTCTTGCGAGAGAAAATAGCCCACGCATGAGCGATATTATTAGGTGAGTTGATTTTTCTACCTTAGCTTTGTCCTTACACATTTATTTTATGATTTTTATGCACTTCTAGGTTGATTTAGGACCTTGGAAGAACAATTCGCAAAGTGTCCCCTTTTTTCACAAAGTGTCCTACTTTGTCACAAGATGTGCCACTTTGTCACAAGTTGTGCCACTTTGTCGCAAGGTGTCCCACTTTGTCGCAAGGTGTCCCACTTTGTTGCAAGGTGTCCCACTTTGTCGCAAGGTGTCCCACTTTGTCGCAAAGTATCTCATTTCTTTGTGAAGTGTTCCAAAAGGGGTCTAAAGTGTCTAGAATCCTTAGAAGAGTACACGAGAATAACTTTAGTACACTTTTTTTATTGTTGATCTGTATAGATTTAAGATTGTAGAATGCTTATAGGACATATTTTTTCTTTTTTGTTAGATTCCATCCTGATCACAACAACGTCTTAGCGATAGAAAGATCTGTCACCTCTAAGACCTAGCCCTGACTCTATCAAAAGAGGAGACACATATTTTATAGATTATTGGATCATACTGGGCATACCTAATGCCCCCAATGAGGTACCACGATGCTATGTTGATGGATTTGGTAGAGCGATGGGATGTAGTTACATACACTTTTGATTTCTCGATAGGTGAGATGATGATCACTTTAGAGGACATCCATCACATACTCTGAGTTCCGATATGGGGTGAGAGGGTACATTTTCTAGTGGATTGATCATTTCACGAGATGAAATAAAATATGCAATATTGTCTTGGTGGTCTGATTCATGATAGTATCATGAGGCCATGGATCAATCTAGCATGGCTACTATATTCATGGGATCCATTTGTTGCATAGATTATGATGTTTACTATGGCACTAGTACTTGTCCCTAATGGTCGGGGAGAAAATTTAGAGGGAGGACTAGTACATATGATATAGTAGATGGCAGGGTAGAGGATCGTATACACCTGGGGGTGCAACATCCTTGCGTACTTATATTGTGATCTAGGGAAATTTTCATTCCATGAGGTGGAAAGTATGGTACACTATACACTACTACAAGTGTGGTGCCTAAAGCATATCACATGTACCAGGATGACATGATTTCCATGTACATCATCCCTAGGGTACCCTCGCACATTCAGTTATCCATTGAGATGGCTATGGTAGTACAAGGATTTTCACTTTTGGAGAGTCTGATTCAACAAAATGGTTGAGGAGGAGATCATATGGAGACCTTCCAGCTTATACCATAGTGGGAAGATGAGACTTGTTAGCTAAGGAGATTACAGATGGATATATTTATGATAGGAAGACATGATTACATAGTATGACCCTTCTACTATGATTATGTCATGCAAAAATTTGGATAGGTCCAGGTACCACCCATGGCATGACCCTTTTCAAGAGATCAATACAGAGTTCCTAGAGGCCCGACGACACTAGACAATTCATTGCAAATGATGCCATCTACATTGACTTCGATTACGAGGATCATGATATGCCTTCAATCTTTGACATTGATGATAGTACCATAGATTCCTATGAGGAGTGGTGGGTAGTAACACGATCAGCTCTTGTATTCATGCTAAATGAGTTGATAAGTGGTGTAGGGCCACTCCTAGATTAGGTAGACAAGGAGGAGATAGAGCTAAGGAGACAAAGGTCAGGGCTATAGACATATTCAAAGATGTGATGGATGTGGAGTAGAAGAGACTGTAGATCCTAATTATGATGGCCAGGAGGAGGGGGATGAGGAGGAGGAGTAGGTGATGAGACAGTCGATGAGGATCTAGTGGGCCATAAGTGGGGAAAGCCAACTCCTACTTATTTGACTAGATCACGGTCAATAGTTGCAACAAGCACTAAAACCTATAGTCATGGAGAGGATAGCACATCCTCCATGCCTCCTACAAACGATGAGGCTATCTTTACATAGCCAGTCAGAGAGCTAGGTGATGAAATTTTATTTACTATTATGCTTTATGCTTATGTCCATGCTTTATATTTTAATGTTATTTCTGTATATATCTATCATGATGTGTACTGATTATATTTATGATTTCTCTCTTGTAGGAGCTATGAGAGACCTTCATGATCTCTATCATCAAGTGGCTACCGAGATAGTGCCCCCATTAGTCTATGAGGAGGTTGTTGATACAAACTATGTGCGTCCACCCATCATGGAGCGAGATCTAGAGTTGTTTGAGTCATACATCAGGTTGCAGGCAACATATGAGAGTTTTAGGAGGCATGCCCACAAATCCAAGGTTTCCCAGGATGCTTAGTCATCTTGAGCCCAAATAGAGGTTGAGAGACTTTAGTCAGAGGTAGCCAGACTACAGGTGGAGAGAGATCATCTAGCGAAGGATCACCGAGAGGCCCTTGGATGAGTACATGGTTTATAGTATGCTCTAGATGTACTCAATGAGTCGTGATCACAATCGCATACCACCTTCTCTCAAAAAACTTCCTCCAAATAAATGTGAGCACTAGATCCCTAGGGATCTATCAGTCACAGGCCTCACCAACATTGTATATATTGATGTCATGTACTCAAAACTTTGATATATATACGATCATTTGATTTTTGGTTACTTATGTTTATGAGTTAAATGGAAATGTGATTGATTAAATAATCTTTGTAAGAATATTTAATAAACATCTCCATGATTTCACATTTATATGCGATCTAATAAAAACATTCTAGTTTCTCTTAGATGCAAAATTGTGATTAAGTATGTTATGTTAAATTAGATTCACCTATGATCTAATTAAAGAACATTAAATGCATATAAGGATCTAATCTAACACAACATACAAGATTATCTAGAATAGTATGAAAGCTAAAGTAACCATCTAAAAGTTAATTTAAATAATTACTTTAATATTCAAGACACACAAATAATTTTTTGTCAAGAACGACACAATACGAGATCACATAGAATTGCCTCTACTAACTCTAACACCACAACTTTCTCATTCATACTATTCAAGAAGGTTAGACATAGTACTGATGCAAATGCATGGAATTTATAGGTTCTTTAAGAGGTGTTCCATCCATTTTTGTTAACGTGTATGCACCAAACCCATAGCTTGCATTAATTATATAAGTTCCTAACCAATTAGGGCTGAATTTTCCTTTATTAGTCTAGTCGACATTGACGTTATGTTGATTCTTGCATAATAGTAAGTCGCCTTTATTAAATATGCAAGGGATGACAGTGTCATTATAGCTACGCTTCCTTCTAGAGTAAGCCTAAAGGTGCTCAAGAGCGTTGATGCATTGTTCATCGAGCATTTCAAGCTGATGCAACTGTTGTTCCTTATAAGTATTATCATCAATATTTCCTTGAAGAGCGATTCTTAATGTAGGGATCTCTAACTCCAAGGGAATTATTACCTTAGTACCATAGATGAGGTTATAAGGTGTAGTTCTCATGGATAATTTAACATTCATGTGATAGGCCCATAATGCATATGTTAGCTGCGTGTTCCAATCCTTATTATGTTTGCTAATAGTTTTCTTTAAGATTTGTTCAAGGGTTCTATTAGTTGATTCAACTTGACCATTAGATTGTGGATCATAGGGTGTTGAAAATCGATGTTATATGTTAAATTTTTCTAAGAACTTATTCATGTCATTGTTCTTGAATGGCATCCCATTACTGGAAACTAACATGGAAGGAAGTCTGAAGTGAGCAATATTGTGTTCCAATGTGAAATGATATATTACATCAACTATTATCGAACGAAGGGGAATTTCTTCTACCCACTTCATGAAGTAATCTGTTGTAGTGATTATGAATGTATGTTCGACAGAGGAAGGTGGTGATATTTTCCCAATGAAATCCAAATCCAAAACCACAAAGGGCCAAATAGGAACTTGAGCTTAAAATTCAGAGGCAGGAGAATGAATCCAATTGCCATGTTCTTGACATTTGTGGCATTTTTTATGTATGAAAAAAAATCCTGTTACATATGTCTCCAATATTATACTATGAGGATTAGTTTTTGGACTAATGTTCTTCTACCAAAATGACCACCACAAGCACTTGTGTGAGCTTGTTCAAGTGCTATGGAGATTTCATATTTTTTAAGGCATCTAAGTAAGAGACCATCAAATGACCTTCAATACAACACATCAACAAGAATTATATACTTAGATGCAAGTTTTCGAAGGAGGGCTCACATGTTATTAGTTGTTGGATCATAAAGGTACCATCTTTCGAATAATTAAATATCAGATTGTACCATTCACACGAGTCTTCCATGGTTGTTGATAATACTTCTACTTTATCTTCGATTGATGGTTTCATAACTGTAGCACAATGAAGGTGAAGTCTTTTGAAGGATCTTGAGGATATATAAGAGAATCCATGCTTTCTATTGCATCTACATGTTGATTATCCTTTTGAGGGATGTTATCAATGGTAAATGATTCAAACTTCTCTAACAAATTCATTGTAAGATCCTTGTATTTTGATAATTTGTCATGTTTCACTTGGTATGTTCCATTTATTTGTTTAATGACTACTTGTGAATCACCAAATATCTTAATGTCTCTAGCACCCATAGTTAAAGTGGCATGCAACCCAACAAGCAAAGCTTCATACTCGATAGTGTTGTTTGTACATAGGAAGCTTAACCGATAAGACAACGAAATAGGATCTCTCATAGGTGGTATTATTATAACTCTCGCACCAGAGCTATTCTACACTTATATCCATCAAAATATAACTCCCATGTATTACTTTCGATTTCTAACACATTATCGTCAAGGAATGAATCATTATGAGGCAATACCAAAGGAGAAGGAGCATCGGCTAGTTGGTTGGTCAAGGCTTGACCTTTAATTTCTTTTTGCAAAACAAATTTAAGGTCAAACTTAGTTAACAACATCACCCACTCAGCTAAGCATCCTGATAAATTTGTTTTAGTGAAAAGATGTCTTAAAGGGTCAAATTTCTTCATCATGTGTATTTTGACATTTAGTAAGTAATGTCCCAATTTACTTGTAGTGAATACAGGAGCTAATTTTTTTTTCTATCATTATGTATCATTTCTCATAATCAATCAAAGTTTGGCTAATGTAATAAATAGGATGATATTTATCATTTTCATCTTTTTGAGCTAACAATGCTGCGAGAGCATGGGCTGATGCTAACGTATAAATGATAAATGGTTTGTTCTGCATAGTAGGTTGTAAAATAGGTAGAGTGACAAGATAATATTTCAAACTCTCAAAATATTGTTTACAATCCTCGTTCCAATTAAATTGAATTCCTTTCTTAAGGAGATGTGTAAATGGTAATGTTTGATCTGCTAAGGATGCCACAAAGCATCGTATAGCTTGAATTCTTCCTTGTATGGTGCGTAATTGAGAGATGTTTCTAGGAGGTGGCATATTAACTATATCATCAATTTTCTTTGTGTCCACCTCAATTCCTCTATGAGATATGATAAAACCTAGAAGTTTTCCATTATCTACACCAAAGACACACTTTTTTGGATTTAATCACATGTATTTTCGCATTCACTCAAATATTTTCTAAAGGAAATTTACATTGTATTATCTAGTTAGATATTTGGCTAGAATATCATCAACATAATCTTCCAAAATATTATGTATGTAATTGTGAAATATCAATGTCATAGCTCGTTGATATGTTGCACCTGTATTCTTCAATCCAAAAGGAATCATTACCCCAAAAAATGTTCCCAAAGCTATTCTAAATGTTGTTTAATATTGGCCTTGAGGGTTAATAAAGATTTGATTATATCCAGAAAATCCATCCATGAATGACAACAAAGCATGTCTCGCATCGAGTCTATTATCATGTCAATATTAAGAAGGGGAAAGTCATCTTTTAAAGATGCTTTATTTAAATTACAAAATTTTGTACACATCCTAAGACGATTGTCCAATTTTGTGACTACGACAATGTTTGAGATCCAAGGAGAATAATCTGTAGGTCTTTTAAAACCAGCTTCTAGGAGCTTTTCATTCTTGGCCTTAACTAATAAGGCTATCTTAGGGTTCATTTTTTGAATCTTTTGTCTAACAAGTTTAGCTTTTTCAACAAGGACTTTATTGTGTGTTACAATATTAGGGTCAATTCCTAGCATATCTAAATAAGTCCAAGCAAAAAGTTCAGGAAAGTCATGAAGTAAAGTTGCATGGTCCTCTTGTTCTTCATCATCAAGGCACTTTCCAATCTTAATCACTTTTTCTTCGTTTTTAATGTCCATTGATATATCCATGGTATCTCCTAAGGGAAGAATATTTTTTTTGAAAATTTAGGGTTGTATTCTTCTCTGTTCACGTCAACTTCACTACTTTTCTCTTCTCTAGCTTTTTGATCGGTACAAATCATAACACATGTAACCTGTTTCTTTTTAGGAGTAAATGGTTTTTCATAGACTCCTAGAATTTTTTTTAAGGCTTCATCATCTTTGAAAACCTCCAATGATGCTTTAGAAGTTGTATCAATAAATTCTAGATGATTCAAGGTGAGAGTTGTTTTAGGATTACACATGATGGTGTTGATGTTTAGTGAGGGCCTTTTTGTTGCTTGTGTAATCTTAGAAGCACAATATCCGAAACCACTTTTTGTTTCTTTCATATTAGGTTCTATAGGAACACAAATACCTTGTTCTTTCTTGCCACATCCTTTTCCACTATAACCAAGTTGTTTCATGAACTCATAGCCTTTTCCATAAAGTCTTTCCATTTCTTTCGAGTTTGGTGGTTGTTGATAATCTATCTCATCAAATTTTGTTGTATAACTTGTGTCTTATTCTAAAGTAGATGAGGTAGATCTTGTGATTGTTCTTCTGAATTTTGCATTGACATCACCATTGGTTGTTTTTTCTTTTCATCTTCTTTACTTGTGATTATGTACTCTCCCATAAATGAGGGTGTGAATTCTAAGGAACCCCAATCACCATCCAATAATTTTTACACTTTTTCCATCTCTTTTTTTTAATCTTTCATAGGTTCTATGTTTGATGTTGGAATTAATGTGTTTAGAGGATTTGTCATTCCTTTTTCAACTTGCAAGCAACTTTCAAGCTCAGGGTCTATTTCAACTTGGTATACCTTGCTATTATAAAGATACTTCATGATATGATGAAGAGTCGAAGGTACCACATGCATCTCATGAATCCAAGATCTTCCTAAAAGAAGATTATATGAAAGATCATGAGCCATTACATGAATAGGATTTTGTAAGGTAGCCTTTCCAACTGTAATAGGTAAAGTAATCACACCAAGCAGTTGCTTTCCTACATTATCAAATCCTTGAATCGATAAGGAATTAGATTCAATTTTTGATTTGTCCATGCCCAACCTATCTAAAAGATTCACACTACACAAGTTAAAGGCTGAGCCATTATCAACAAGGGTTATTTTTATTCCTGTTCTATTAAATTTGGCTATTATCATGAAGGAATCATGTTTCTTTCTCATCTCCAAGGGAGGGATCTCATGTTGGTGAAAATTAATATCTACATTAATTGTATTCATTCCTTTAATTAGAGCTTCCACATCACTTACATTTGTATTAGAGGGGATCACGACTTGTTGTAAGGTTGTTTGAAGCATAATGTGATAATTAGGGGAGTTTTTAATCAAGTCCCATAGAGAAATGTTTGCAAGAGTATTCTTAAGTTGTTCAACAAGATCATACTTCTTCCCACTATGCGAAGGAAAACGAGGAGCATTAGGAAAGATGGGATTAGGAAAAAGGTAAATGTGTTGTAGTTGGTTGTTTTGGTTGCAAATTTTTTCTAGTGTTATATGTATGAGTAATGGTATTATGAATTGGTTGCTGCAAAACATTGTTCTTAGGTGGTTCAAGAGTGTAAACAAGTTTGTTTTGAGTTTGTGGTTTGCGTGAAGGTGGGTAATGGATAAGTTGAGGTTGAATCACATTAACTTATCTTGGTTTTGGTTTATCATAAACAACCTTAGTGGATGAACCTTGTGAGATAAAATCCTCAAGGACTTCATCTAACATGTCAAATTCATCACTACTAAAAGGCTTCAGGGTTAGGTTAAGTTGGAAAAAGAGATTTGACATGGTCAAATAACTATACTTTCTCCAAGTGGTTTATCTGTTTGATTTTGTTTTTGATTTTATTTTCTAATGTATTCCAAATGTAATATAATCTAATTGAACTATGAACTAATGCTAAAAATGAAAAATACAAGAATTTAATTCTATCCACAATTGCAATGAATACAAATTATGCTACTTCTAATGATTTGAATGTAACAAAAACTATGCAAACTAAAATAGAAAATTTTTAACAACAAACAAAAGCTCAAAAATAGGGAATTTAACTCTAGAAAGTGCAGTGCAGAATATGCACTGGGACTGATTGTCCTAGAGGGGCATATGAGTCCTAATGGGGATTTTTTTTCAAAAATTTTAAAAAATTTCAATTGATTTTTATGCCTTTTATGTTGTATGATATGTAACCTAAGTGCAAATACATATTTTTATATGATTTTCAATGATTTGAGATGCAAAATTACAACCTATATGCACTTTCACTAATATAAAATTAGAAACCCGAGAATACCAATTAACTAATGAAAACCCTAATGCAATGTTAATGCAAGCAAGATCTAGGTTGGTAATTCACTCCAAATTAGGATTATGATGTTCTAAATGCAGGTTCACCAAAATGAAACAACGAGAAATTGGGGAAATACATTCATATGGTTTAGAACATAGAGCAAGACCCACTTTCCAATTATCTCATTCAAGGATAACCCTAGAGATCTCAATGCAAAGGAGAATGAGATCTAATAATAGGGTTGTCCTAGGTTGTGATTGTAAACTAATGAGGGGTTCATCACCAAGTTAGGACTTGGAAATGCAACGCAAGATGTAAAAGACAAATGCAACGCAAGATGTAATGCTTAACCCTAATATGATGCAATCTTTCACTAAATGACTGAGAAATACAAATAAAATAGAACATAAAGTTGCAAGATGGAAAGTGTGCACTTGGAAATATGAAGCAAATTTGACTAAGCTCTGAAACACTAAAAAATCTAAAATTTTGACCTACTGGTACTCCTATGCTAGTCTGGGTGTATTAGTCCTAGATCAAGGTTTCTACATAGGAACAGGTTTGTGGAAAAAGGGTATATGAATCTACAAAAATCTTAAAAAAATCCTATAGTGGAACACATTTACGCCACTTCTAGCATATCAGTCCCATTCTACATTTTTAGGAATTGAAAGTTTAGATCTGCATTTCAACACCTGCTTTTTTCTCCCAAACTAATTTCTAGATCTGAATCTACAAAAAAAGACCTATAAAACAAAATATAGACTTGATTTTCTTATGGGGGGTTTGCCTCGATCAAGCCCATAATTTGCTAATTAATCCTTGATAGAAACAATGAAATATGCATGTTAATAAGAATGTAAACCCTAAGTTTAAGTGTGTCTAAGATAAGGAAATCTGAAATGTAATGCAACCCTATTCTAATGTGCAAGAATGAGATGCATGAATGACATATGAAGATGAATGACTCACTTTGAGAGATCTCTAATCACCTAAATGAGCCCTAATAATGCTTGTACCTTCCTTAGGCTCAATGTAGAGTGATAATGGAGGATGTAATCATTTAGAAAACAAGTCATTAGGCTTGGCTTGATGGCTAGTTGCATCTCCCCAACCTAAAGTCCATCATGATTCACCATAGACAACCTTGATCAACCCTTGACAATGCTAGATCTTGAATGAAAGTGAGCTTGAAGACCTACAAAACCACTTTAATGCATTTCCAAGACTTCAACTTCACTTTCTTTTGACACTTGAATGCTCTTGTGAAAGAATGCTTGAATACTCTTGAATGCTTGGATCTTGAAATTGCTCTTGAAAATTCTTGCTTAGATTAAAAAAAATTGACTTAGAAGCTTGCTTATATAGGCATTAACACCTAATTTACCAATATTCAGATCTCAAAAGCTGACATCAACCAAAAATTGGAATTAAAAAGGTGATTTTCTTGCTCAAACCCTAAAAAGGCCCCAAATGGGATTCATAAGGCCAACCCTGGCATATGGGTCCAACCTAGGGGGACTCATATTCCCAAGGTAGCATATGAGTCCCACCCTAGATTTTTGAGGTGGATTGTTAAAATTTTGAGTGTTTTTTGATGATTTTGTCAAGTTTTAGTTGAAACTAGCCTCGAGATTTGAAATAATGGGTCTTAGGGGCATATTAATGATGAATTAAAGGGTATTTAATGCAAGGGAACCAAAATAGGTCCAAATTAGGCAAAGGATTGTACTATCTCCAAGAAGGGAGTACAATTTCCGTTGCCACGGGACTAAATCACGTAAAGGGGCGTATGAGTCCTAGATTAGGGTTCTTACACCAATTTCGACAAATTCTGAGTTGTTTCTAAGGTTGCTAACTTGTCTGATGTTTGGAATATTTGCAATTACAAAATTTTAGTGAAATTTAATGATCTAAGATGCAAAAATGCAACCTATATGCACTTTCACTAATGTAAGATTTAGAAACCCTAGATGCCAATTAACTAATGGAAAACCTAATGCAAAGTCAATGGAAGCTAGATCTAGGATTATGATGCACTTCAAATTAGAAATGGGTGTTCTAAATGTAGGTTCACCAAAAAGAAACAATAGAAATAGGGTGCTCCACCTTTTAGGATATGGAACTCTAGGGTTTAGAGCCTCCTATTTCACTCTTTTTTCATTCAAGGAAACCCTAGAGATCTCAATCCAATGATAGAATGAGAGAGAGATATGCTAAAGGTTGTCCTAGGGTTTTATTAGAGACTAAAAATGGGCTCAACACAAAGCTAGGGATTTGAAAGACTAGTAACATGCAAGATCTAATTATGAAACCTAATGCTTTCTATAATTCAAATGAATGATCTAGAAATGAATATTAAAAAAATAGTAAGTTGAGAAAACATAGAGGTGCACCTAGAAACTTGAATGTGCTCAAAACAAGCTCTGAAATCTTGAAATGTTGAATTTAAGGAACATTGGGACTCATACACCAAGATGGGCGTATTTGTCCCAGTCTAGGTTTTTTGTGCTAAAACAAGAATTTGGCAGTGTTGACTCAGGATCTTTAGAAATCTAGAAAATTGCATGTATTAGCACTCATATGCCACAAGTGGTGTATTAGTCCCACTCTACTTTTTCGGAGGGAAAATAATTGAATCTACTCTCTTATCCTTTCTCTTCCTTCAACATTTCGTTTTCAGATCTGAAACTATGAATCTAGACTTGTAGGTGACTTTCCATGAAGATGACAACCTTGTGACGACTTGAAAACTTCTCTCAACCTTGCAACTTTGTCTTCAAAGGATCTTCAAGCTCTAAGAAACCTAGATCTACAATCACACATGTAGAGAGAGAAAAAATTGTTGATTGTTAGGGAATAGGGGTTTTCCTTGGTCAAAATCTATTTAGGTAATTAAACCTTGTGATGAAACAATGAAATATGAACATGAAACATGAACAATGATACCTTGAATGATTTCTTGAGATGTAAATCAACAATCTAACATGAAGTGACAATGTAGAATGTAGATCTTGATCTTGAATATGGATGTGAAACAATACTTGCAAATGGATCCTCAATGCTACATCACAACACTAGCTCAACAACATGCTTGATGCTTGATAATCTTGACATGATGATGGATCTTGAATTGTTACAATTTTTTTTAATAATTCTACCCTTGAATGCCTTATAAATGCTCTTGTAAACTCTCTTGACACTCTTGTGAAGTCTTGTAGTACTTAACTCTTGATAGCTTAGGTTGATATCATGAAGGATTAGGTGAAATAATGATTTGAAACCTTGTTTATATAGGAAATCCATCTAATTTAATGTTTGTTAAATCCCAAAAGCTAACATTCATGAAATTTAAACTTAAAACCTTGATTTCCCACTCAAAACCCTAAAAAGGGGCCAAATGGGACTCATACACCACTTGTGGCATATAGGTCCCATTTGGATGGGATTGATATGCCCAAGGTGGCGTATGGGTCTCATCAGGCCTTTTCAGGTGAAAGAAATGTTGGGGAGTTGGAAAATTAAGTGTATTTATTGATCTTGTTGGGATTTCTATTGAAATAAGCCTCGAGACACATAATAAAGTGTGTTAGGTTCCTATTAATGATGATATGATGGTCATAAATGCAAGAGGGCCCAAAACTCAATGTGAAGGTGTAAATAAATAGACTTTACAACATTAAATTAAGGAAAAAATAGGTCTATATACTTAAAAGGGCCCTAAATCTCATATGAATGTGTAAAACACATTACAACACTAGATCAAGGCAACATTAGGTCTAATTTAATGTCAATAATTCCCAAATTAAGTAAGGAAAAGAGATACTTTTTTTGTTACCATAGTGTCTTACTAGCTTTGTTCCTTCCATGCTCTTTGTGATTGCATGTTCATAATGTGATCCCTCATATTATGCTTATTGGTGTGTCTTTATATTTGTGAGCTTTCTTTGGATGACCCTTGTTACTTCATTGGTGCAAGGATACAAAGGAAGTGAATCTGTCATGACATTCTTCTATTTTTATCTACATTCTTCTATTTTTCATAAACATTGTCTTGTGTTTTCCTTTTCAGGATGATACAAGGCATTGATAAATTTAGTTCTCTTCCATGTTGATCCAAAAAAAATTCTTTATTTTCACTCTCTATGTGTTATTAATCCTTTATGTTCATTGTTCCATGAAGTATTTGGGGAATGATTATGGTTCAAATCTCTATTATATCACTATAGCAAAGACATACGCTAACCCCCAATCCATGGATCCCTTATGTGTTATCATGTTGGATTGCATATGAGGGAAAATTCATTTTTCATCATGTAACTTTATTTGGAAACATATGTTTGGCATAGGTCTTTCCAAATAAGCTCTCATTTTCCTTTTATCAACTAGAATTTATCATTTTCTACTTTAAAGGAATTGCTCACAACATGGTGTTTAGCAATTCCTTTAAAGTGGGGGCATACATTGGAATTATTTTATGTTGGCTTTGACGTTTTTGATTGAATGCAATGGTGGAAAATGATGAATTATATGCTTGAGAGATGCACTTCTCATGCCCCAATGAATTTTTTCTAGTGTTCCCATCTTCAATCTTCATTTCCTGCTTCACTTTGTTCATAGAGTTTGAACTTAGTGTAGCGTTGCCAGAGCATCTTGATCATGTTGTGGAACCTTATCAAAGTTATCTGGGTGTATAAATTTTGGTATGGTTGATGTATGGAAGGCCTATAGACCTTTCATGACTTTTCCATCTGCCACCATTTTTTTATGGGTACACACCTTTTAGAACCACTGTGTGTTTCTCATTGTTGCCTTGGGGGCCCACCTAGTGTATATTGGACTGCACTAGCCCTTATGAGCATATTTGATGGATGTGGCATAATACAACTTTCTAGTCCATCTCTCTTTGCATTAGATTTAACATTTCATGATTGTGTATCTTGTATTGCTACATATATCTTACACATATTATGTGTCCCTTTGTCCTTATGTTGGTTTTCCATGAGATCTTAGATCCTGGGGGCTTGATCACCTTCTTTTGATCTTTGTCATCCTATCTTTGTAACATTTTCACACATGAAACTCTCTTGACACATATTTGTCTAGACTCTAGAGTGAGTTTTAACATAAGCTCATACTCTCACTAAAGTGGGGGCTAAATGTAGTGTAGGAAATTGTATACCTCAAAAATTTTACACTATGTTTGGGTCCCTTAATTAATTGGACTTAATTAAGCTCCTAATTTTCCAAATTGTGCATTATAAAGCCTTATTTTTCCTGTTTCTTGAAAGGGGAATCTATATTTAATTAATGCTATTAATATTTCAATCACCCCAAAATGAATGTATGCTAGACTTTTGGGCCAGGACCCATTCGCCCAAGGGTGAATGGGTCCTGCTTAGGTCCTAGGTCCCAAATTTTAATATTTTTTGGTGGTATTTTAATGATTCAAATTATGCAAATGTTTCCTTTTCAAATCTAATTTTTGGGAAATTAGATAAACACCTATAAATACATAGTATTTTTTCAATTCAAACTAAACACACATGATTCAAATTTCATATGAGTAAGTATTATTATCAAGATCATTCAAGAGTAGGCTTTTCAGTCAATTGTTGCAACATTCAAGATGCTATCATCATGTTCAAGCTTATGTGTGTTCATGTCATTTTGTGAAGGCTAATATGCATTGTTGATCCTAAGCATCCAAGCATTCCAGTATCCAACAAATCATGTAAAGAAAGATTTGATTCCTTGGAGTGATGTGTTTGACTTTAGTCCTCTAAGGGAAGCTATTAAAAGTTTGGTGAGTTGTAAAAATCAAGTTTTTATTCATCATTTCTTCCATTTATCATTTTCCATTATTTGTCTATCAATGTTTAATTACCAAACATGGGGTTTGACTAAGGAAAACCCTCATTCACAAGAAAAAAATGATTTTTCCTCTTTCTATATGCAGATTTAAAGGTGAAAGAAGGACTGGAAAGATCTCAAGGAGAAATTCTACATTGTTTTCAAAATTTTCATCATTATTGTCAAGACACAAAAATTCAATTTTAGATCTTATTTTTGGCTTTCCGACAGTGAGACTTGTACAAAACAAAAGCTAATATCTAGTACCCGAGGACTTCCAAAACTGATTTTGGACACCTAGTCCATGACCAATTTTCCCAAGGGTGAACCTACCTTTTTATAGTGCTCAAAACATAATTTTTATGCTAGGTACATGTCTTCGAAACCTTCTTAGGTCTACCTGCAAACTCATTTTTTTTTTGTAGTTTCGATATCTTGCATTTTATATTCTAGGTCATATTTTTTCACTAGTTTAGTTGCATCAAATTATTTTCAATTAATTCCAAATCCTATTGACCTAAAAAAAATAGGTGATTCAGTTTTGATTGGCTCAACTTAAAGTTGAAATTCAAACCCTACAACTTGCAATCCTCTAGTTTCAATAAAATTTGGGAAAGAGGGACACCATTAGTTCCTAAGTTCTTTGTATGAAGGACGTAGGAAACCCCATTTTGGATCTCCCCCCTTTTCCCAATATTTCAGTGAGTAATTGATTGTGAATCATATGTTCACATGCCTAAGGAGATATGGTCATTCAAATATTCTCCAAATGACCTTAAATCCATACAACATCTTCAATGAAACCTTGAAAAATCTTATAAAAATTATGATAAAATAAACTTGTTAACTCTCAAATATGCACCCTTGCTAAGTTAGAGAACTTAGCAATTTGGAGTAACATGGGAACACTCCTAGGATGTGGGTCACCTAAACTTGGAGTGGACCTCTAGATAAGGCTAGCTCCTAAATGGTGTCACCTAAACTACTACTAAACTAATGCTTTTCTGAGGAAAGAGTAAGAAGGGAACATGAAAGTGAAACAAACTGAAAGCTTTAAAAGGTGATGAAACAAAACACTAACTAAGACCTGTAAAAAAACTTACATACACAGTTCAAATAATGACAGAGCTTTACTTACACAACTCATTTTTGTATGCCTCTTGCATAAGTTTTTTATAAGGAGGTTTTAAAGCTAAACTCTTAGAAGGAAATAAATTTCACAACTAAAAGAATTTGCATTCATAACAAAACTTATAACTTGCAACCTCCATACTTTTATGCAAAAAGGTGCTGACATGAGACAAAATTACAAGGAAATGGAAAAAACTCACAAGTAATCTCATCAATCAAGTAGAATGCACACAATAAAGCAAAAAAGAGAAGGAAAAATAAATCAACTTCATTGATCTCCAATGTGTAAATTGCTATACAAATCTGTAAAAGAGTTACAATACTGCTCTTGCTGAAAGAAAACTCCAAAAATGAGTCACAATACTAGTGGAAAAGAAAGAACTTCAAAACCTCTGTTTGAAATTACTTATGCCTTTTTTGAAACCTTCCCCACACATATCCTTCTAGAAGCTTCCTATTCGGATGCAATAGAAAAGCAAAAAATAAAGCACCCAAAACCCCTCCAAAAGGTCTCCAAAGTGAAGAAAAAGTAAATCCATGACCCTACCCACACTAAAATCATGGAAAACGACCTCCAAATGCTCTCATTCCCTCCAAAAACTTAGTAAAAAAAAACCCACATACTTTCCACATGTTTGTCAATCACCTCCAAATTCCCCACATGTTTGGCACAAGTCATCATTATTCATCTGTCTCCAACTACTTTGACTCATGCCTTTGGTGTGTTTGCAAAATCATAATACTCAACTATAATCCCTTTAGGTCTTGGTCCTATCAACACATATTTTTCTATTTTTCATTTAAAATAACACTTTGACTAAGTGATTTATAATCATATCACTGAATCAATATGTTTGACATTCCAAAACCAATGCAAAATAAGAGGCCAAAATTTGTCCTAGGTCTAAGAAGACAATGTAAAATTTATGTTATTTATTTTGCATAACATGTACTAAAGTGACTTATAAAACATCACTTAAATATATGTTTTACATTCAAGGTTGATGCAAAATATTTGTCATTACATATATTTGAAAAACCAAGATGTATAACATGAGGACCTCCCTAGTCATTGGACATGAATACCAAATAAAGTATTAATTAATTGAAAAGTTTTAAATAAAAGGAAAAAATGCCTTAGGTTGGTTGGAATATGATTTAGGGTAAAAACCCTAGCAATAAAATAATGCAAAGTTTGCAAAAGCATTTTCATTTTTACCCACCAAGTTTTCTGGAAGCCTTCATTCCCGCTGACCTAGAGTTTCAATGGAGTTTTATGCATCTCAGATGGATTTTCCAACACATTTTCATGCCAAATCAGCACAAAAAGCTCGGGTGAGCTTACTGTGAGCACACATTCTTCATTTCTTTTCATTTTGCTATTGCTAAGCGCCACCAAGGAATTTGAAAACATAGAGTTTTAAGTTTTTGCTTTCATGGAGATTTTTTATGGCACCACCACCATTACTTGCACCTTGAGGTTATCTTCTCATAGAAAAAAAAAGAGTTTCTCATGTGTAAGTCGTTCCTTGTAGAAACAATGCCATTTTTTATTTTTCTATGAATAAAAAGCTCACTTTAAGCTTCGTTTTACTCTCTTCATGCTCGGTTTTCCTTCTATTCATAGTATTCTTATTTTGTAAAAAATACAATAGTCATGAGGGTACTGTGACTCTCATAGTGTTCTCTTTACTGAGCACTACCTCCTTGATGCTTCTCCTCTTTCAAAGTACATAATGACTGTCATTTACTCTTCTTCTTTTTCCCATTGTTATGGTCTATTGCTAGAATGAATGATCAATTTTATGAAAAAAGTGGATTGCAACTATGTTTTTCTTCTCTCTGCTTCAATATATCCTGGTTTTCTTTACCATTTTTGTAGAAAAATGTGCTCCATTTGATCCAATCTCTACTCTATAGAAGTTCGAGGGTTTTGTTTTTTTGCATTTTCTGAGAAGAAAAATGGAAGAAAAAACCTCCATCTCTAGGCACAACTTTACATTTTTGCAAGTATCAAGGCCTTATTCTCACCTTTGGCAAGGATTTCATTTACTATTCTAGGTTTCATCACGCTTGGCCTACATGTTTGAGGGTTTTCACTTTTGCTTGTCACTCCTTTCATAGGCTCTAGATTATGACCGAGGGTTTTATAAACAAATTGAGAATGCTAAGTTGTTGTCCCAGGTGTTCAAATAAAATCATATCTCTATGAATAATGTTATCTCTGCTTTAATATTCACTGGAAGCATAGTTATTCTGGAGGACACTGTCATTTCATTTATGATTGCTCTTATCAATTTTGATAATGCTGTCAACTTATTTCCAGAGGTCCTATAACATGATTCATTACACTTACCTCCCTGAGTTATAACTGTTCAATGCATATAAATATTATCATTTGAATTTCAATGTCATTTGATATGGAATCCATGAATGTGACTAATGTGAGCATTTCTTACACACTACCTCTGTGTAATAAAGAGTCAAAATATCATTGATATTGAATCAATTTTTTGAGACCATGCTGCTATAAGGAAACCTTTGATTGAAAATATTATTTTCATGGCTCTTATCAATTTTGATATTTACTTATTTATGATAGACCTGTGGCCTTCTTTCCCTTTTCTCATTCAAGGTGATAGAGCACTGGTAATGAAAAGTATTACATTAATCCTTCATCATTGTTCAATATGATTGATCATTGTGTTGGGGTATGCTCTTGGATTGGCCTCTACTCTTATCTTATCTTCATTTCCCCATGAATGCTTCTTTAGCACTATTAAGTAACACTTACAAATTTCCTTTGACTACCCCATCTATGATGATTGTACTTCTGCCTTGTATCCAAGATCACTTCCACTTGAAAGAAGTGAATTTTCTGACTTTGAGTTGACTATCACCATTTGTTGTCTCCTCACAACCTATCCTTTGAATGGCTGCCCCTTTGATCAACATGATGGAAACCTACTGTTCGATTCATTGTGAAATGATGAAGATTAATCTTTCTTGATAATTCACACGGTTTTTTGTTGCATCTTTTGAATCTGATAATCAAAGTTGATCAAGTGGTATGATTCCATATTGATTTAATGAATCAAGAATAGGTTTATCATCAAGTTGATCAAGCTAATCAATTTTGCTTACATTCCTACCCCTCTTAAAACACAAGATGGCAGCATGGCTAGCTCAACCCTCGTGGGAGCCACATTTTACTCAACATGTTGTAACTAGATGAAACAAAACAACAACAAAGATTTCACCTATACCTGCACAATGAGCAAATACATTAGATAAAACAGAGCATATGATAGATGTTTTTGATAACTTTTTTGTTTTCCTAGACATATGTGGTATACAAGCTATTTTAATGCTTATGAGGATCAGGGTATATGTTTATGGATGTTTGCATATGTATTGATTGGCGATCCTTCATTTCTTTAAAAAAAATCTTCTCAAACATGTAGGAAACCTAGGAGCAGTGGGGAGTGCAACAACTGGAGGCTAGATAAGCTAGAGAGGCTAAAGTTGATGCAAATCAACAACTGTGATTCATCATTTAGGCAATGGCGGGTCCCCTATCTCTATATATGAATTTATTTCATTATGTATCTATGAATGTATAGTTTTTTCCATCATTTGCATTCAAATAGTTAGTCCCACGACTTGTGTGGGACAAAATTCATTTATATTATCAATAAAGACTACATTTTGCAAAAGATGTTTCAATTTCTTTTCTGTTGTATGCATTTGCATAATGTAATAATGCAATCTAGTTGATAATCTCTTTTATGCATATGGATGAAACTTAGCAAAAAGTGACATGTATCTTTCATCTTTAGTTTGCAAATTCTATCTCAACTCTACTTGATTGAGCTGGAAGCAAAATTAGGTTACATTTTTGGTGACTTATGTTATATGTTTTCCTGCTAAACATCTTGACTAGTTTCCTAAGCTTATCCATTGGGCATAGAGTCATTAGGAAAATTGAAAAATGATCTTGTACATTATTACAACTCATCAGACCAGTGCATGATACCTTGAAAACTTGACCAAACCACCAAAACACAAAAAACAAACAAAATATTTATGCAAAACAACACTTAGATGAACTGAAAAATGCATCTAAACTAATGTGAAGTAGCACTTATTGAAACAAAAAATCCTAAAATAACATGTACAGGGTAGAACATACCTCAAAATAGAGTTTGAGGTGTATCCCATTAACTGGGATAGGCAGAAATTCTCCATCCATTTTTGAGAATTGAAAAGCATTGTGCTCCTTGCACTCAGTAATGACAAACGGGCCACTCCACATACTGTCAAATTTAGTGTGCTTTCCTAGCTTGCTTTTTAATTCAACCCACTTAAGCACAACATCTCCCTCTTTAAACACCATGTTTGTTTCCTTCTTGTCAAAAAAATTCTTTGTTTGTAGTTGATGAAACTCCATTGTTTTCATGGATTTATCTCTTGTTTCTTCCACCTCCATGAGTTGCACATATCTGATAGCCATTGGATCCTCCTCATCAAGCATTTCAAGCTGGTTAATAACATCAAGAGTTGGAAGGTCAACATATAGAGGAATTCTTTTCTCTTTTCCATATACAAAAATATATGGGGAGTTTCCAATGGACATTTTCAGAGTTATTCTATCTACCCACAATGTAGATTTTAATTTAGTGTGCCAAGTTCTCTAGTTATCCCCCGTTGTTCTCTTGATAATTCTGACTAGGTTCTTATTTTTTGATTCTACCAAATCATTACATTGAGGGTAATAGTTTGATGATGTATTCAAATGAATAGCATTTCTAATAGTCCAATCACTTACTCTCAATCCAAAAAAATCTAAGGCATTATTTGAAATAATTGATTCAGGTACACTGAATCTAGTTACCAAATCATCATAAAAGTTGAGAACAATAGTTTCATTGGCTTCTTTTAAAAGCCACTGCTTCAATCCATTTGGTAAAATAGTCAGTTGCAGTGAGGACCCATCTATGACCTGCACTAGAATGTGGATTAATAGGTCCTATAAATCAATTTCCTAGCTCATAAAAGGATGTTCCACTTGTATAGGATGCAAAGGAAAAGCTAGCAACCTTTCTTTGCCTACAAATAAGACACATTTGACACATTGTCTGGCACAAACATGGTCATCCTTAAAAAGGATTGGCCAATAGTAGCTAGCTCTCATTATTTTCCATACTGTAGAACTTGGGTAAAAATTTCCCCCAGCAGTTTCATCATGGAACTCATGAAGAACCTTATCTATTTGATCATTGTCAATGCATCTCAATAGTACACCATTGTGATCTTTACTAAACAAAACATTATTAACTAGTACATAAGGAATAGATTGTAATCTAAAATACTTCCTTTTAGATTTGTCTAAACCTTGTGGGCACTCACTAGTCTACAAAAAATGAATCACATCTCGCATCCAACTTGTACCTAATGCTGGTGAAACATTATGAGGCCCAACATTACTGACCAAAACTATCTCCTATGTTTCCAAACCATTTTCAGACTTTGAAGCAAGCTATTCACATAGCCCCTTTCCCCTCACAAGCTTGGTTATTTTGATGTCAATGCCATAGTCCATGACCTTTGTGATCCATCTTGCCCTTTTCTCATTCAAGTCTTTACTTAACAAAAACTTTCACACTAGGGTGAGCAACCATCAAATGCACCTTATTGTTAGAAACTAAGTGTCTAAAATTTTTCAAACTCTAAATGACTGCCAACACATGTTTCTCAACAAAGCTATACCTCTATTCATAGTCTTCCAAACCTTGAATGAAAAAGGCAATGGGTTGTTCTAAACCATCATCATTCTGTTGTACCAACATTGCAAAAATGGTGTTTGTGCTACCAAAGGCATACAAAATAAAATATTTTGAAATGTTTAGATTTACCAAAGTAGGAGTTGTTGATAATGCCTCCTTTATAGCTTCAAAACTATGCTTGGCCTCCCTAGTCTAGCTAAAACTTGCATTTTTCTTCAACATGAAAGTTAGTGGTTTCAAGAGATTAGCAATATCAAGAATAAACCTTCTAAAAAAATCAATTCTACCAAGAAAACTTTACAACCCCTTTTTTATGGCTGGGTAAAGGAAAATCCAAAATGGCACTTGCTCTTTCTAGATCATTGGTGATCCCCTATTTTGACACTACATGTCCTAGAAGCTTTCCTTCATGGACAATAGAAATGCATTTTTTGGGGTTGAGGCATATATCAAATTGCCTAGTATACTATAGAATTAGAGCCAAATGCAAAATTTGTTAGGTAGAAATAGAGGCCTTTAAATCCGAAACTTGAGCCTCTTATGATAAAAGAATTGACCAAGTTGGTTGAGGGAAGTATTATTTTCCCAATCAAGCATACATCATGGGTCTCTAACCTTTTCCTAGTTAGAAAGAAAAATAGAGAGATTAGTCTTTGTGTAAATTTTAGAGATTTAAATTGAGCTTTTGGTTTATATCCTTCTCATAAAATGATACAACACTGGTTTTTTGCTTCTTCCACACATAGAGTCACTAGATATGCTATTTTTAACCTTTGAAAGGCCTAAAATTCACTGTCTACGTATCAAAACCAACAATAACATTTAATTTCTTGAACTGTCTTGATTTGACAGTCCCACCAAGCATGCCAAAACTATTAGCTCTCAAATTTGAACCCTTTCTAAGTTGCAGAACTTAGCAATTTGGAGTAACATGAGAACACTCCTAGGTTGTGGGTCACCTAAACTTGGAGTGGACCTCTATATAAGGCTGGCTCCTAAATGGTGTCACCTAAACTACTGCTAAACTAATTCTTTTCTAAGGAAAGAGTAAGAAGAAAACATGAAAATGAAGTAACTGAAAGCTTTAAAAGGTGATGCACCAAAACACTAACTAAGACATGTAAAAAAACTTACATACATAGTTCAAACAATGACAGAACTTGGCTTACACAACTCATTTTTGTATGCTTCTTGCATAAGTGTTTTATAAGGAGGTTTTAGAGCTAAACTCTAAGAAGGAAAGAAATTTCACAACTAAAAGCATTTGCATTCATAACACAACTTATAACCTAAAACCTACATACTTTTCTACAAAAAGGTGCTAACATGAGACAAAATTACAAGGAAATGGACAAACCTCACAAGTTAGCTCATCAATCAACTAGAATACACATAATAAAGCAAAAAATGAGAAGGCAAAAGAACTCAACTTTATTGATCTCCAATGTGTAAATTTCTATACAAATCTTTAAAAGAGTTACAATACTACTCCTGCTAAAAGAAAACTCAAAAAATGAGTCACAATACTGCTAGAAAAGAAAGAACTAACTTGAAAACATATGTTTGAAGTTACTTATGCATTTTCTAAAACCTACTCCACACATATCCTTCTAGAAGCTTCTTGGTCAGATGCAATAGAAAAGCCAAATGTAAAGCACCCAAAACCCCTCCATAAGGTCTCCAAAGTCAAGAAAAAGTCAATCCATGATCCTACCCACACTAAAAGCATGTGAAACTGCCTCCAAATGCTTTCATTCCCTCCAAAAACCCAATCAAAAACAACCCACATACTTTCCACATGTTTTTCAATCACCTCCAAGTTCCCCACATGCTTGGCACAAGTCATCATTATTCAACTATGTCTCCAACTTCTTTGACGCATACCTTTGGTGTGTTTGCAAAAGCATAATCATATCACTTAATCAAAATGTTTTACATTCTAAAACCAATGCAAAATAAGAGGCCAACATTTGGCCTAAGTCTAGGAAGACAATGCAAAATTTATATCATTTATTTTACATAACATGTACTAAAGTGACTTATAAAAACATCACTTAAATATATATTTTACATTCAAGGTCAATGTAAAATATTTGTCATTAGATATATTTGAAAATCAAAACCCAGACGTATAACATGGGGACCTCCCTAGTCGTTGGGCATGAATACCAAATGAGGTATTTAATTGAAAAAATTTAAATAAAAGGAAAAAATGCCTTAGATTGGTCAACATATGCTTTAGGGTAAAAACCCTAGTAACAAAACAATGCAAAGTTTGCAAAAGCATTTTCATTTTTACTTAGTGAGTTTTCTGGAAGACTTCATGCCTGTTGACCTAGGGTTTCAAGGGAGTTCATCCATGGAATTTTTTGCATCTCAAAGGGATTTTCCAACACATTTTCATGCCAAATCAACACAAAAAGCTGAGGTGAGGTTACTGTGAGCACAAATTCTTCATTTCTTTTCATTTTTCTATTGTTGGGTGCCACCAAGGAAGCTGAAAACATAGAGTTTTAAATTGATGATTTCATGGAGATTTTTTATGGTGCCACCACCATTACTTGCACCTAGAGGTTATCTTATCATAGAAAACAAATGGGGTTCTCATGTGTAAGTCGATCCTTGGAGAAACAATGCCATTTTTTTAAATTTTTTTGTGAATAAAGAGCTCACTTTGAGCCCATTTTACTCTCTTCATGCTTAGTTTTCCTTCTATTCATAGTATTCTTATTTTGCAAGAAATACAATAGTCATGAGGGTACTATGACTTTCATAGTGTTCTCTTTACTGAACATTTCCTCCTTGATGCTTCTCCTCTTGCAAAGTCCATAATCACTGTCATTTACTCTTCTTTTTTCCCACTGTTATGGTCTATTGCTGGAATGACTGATCAATGGTATGCCAAAAGTGGATCACAACTGTGTTTTTCTTCTCTATGCTTCAGTATATCTCTCTTTTCTCTTCCATTTTTGTAGAAAAATTTTCTCCATTCAAGCCCATCTCTACTCTATAAAAGTTCAAGGGTTTTTCTTTTTTTCATTTTTTGAGAAGAAAAATGGAGGAAAAAACCTCCATCTCTAGGAATGACTTTACATTTTTGCAGGTATCAAGGTCTTATTCACACCTCTGGCTAAGATTTCTTTTATTGTTTTGGGTTTCATCATGTTTGGCCTACATGTTCGAGGGTTTTCATTTTTGCTTGTCACTACTTTCGTAGGCTCTAGATTATGACCGAGGGTTTTATAAATAAACTGAGAACCCTAACTTGTTGTCCCAAGTGTTCAAATGAAATGATATCTCTATGAATAATGTTATCTTTGTTTTAATATTCACTGGAAGCATAGTTATTTTGGACAAAACTATCATTTCATTTATGATTTCTCTTATCAATTTTGGTAATTTTGTCAACTTATTTCTAGAGGTCCTAGAGCATGATTTTGTACACTTACATCCTTGAGTTATAATTGTTCAATGCATATAAAAATTATCATTTGAATTTCACTGTCATTTGATATGGCATCCATGAATGTGACCAATGTGAGCATTTCTTACACACTACCTCCATGTAATAAAGAGTCAAAATATCATTGATATTGAATCAAATTTTTGAGACCATGTTGCTTTAAGAATACCTCTGACTAAAAATATTCTTTTCATGGCTCTTATCAATTTTGATATTTACTTATTTATGATAGGCCTGTGGCCTTCTTTCCCTTTTCTCATTGAAGGTGATAGAGCATTGGTGATTAAAAGTCTTCCATTAATCCTTCATCATTTTTTGGTATGATTGATCACTGTGTTGGGCTATGCTCCTAGATTGGCCTCTACTCTTATCTTATCTTCATTGCCTCATGAATGCTTCTTTAGCACTATCAAGTAACACTTACAAACTACCTTTAACTTCCCCATCTATGATGGTTGTACTTCTTCCTTGTATCCAAAACCACCACCTAAAAGAAGTGCATTTTCTAACTTTGAGATGACTATTACCATTTATTGTCTCCTCACAAACTATCCTTTGAAAGGCTTCCCCTTTGATCAACATGATGGCAGCCTACTGTTCAGCTCATTGTGAAATGATGAAGAGTAATATTTCTTGATAATTCACATAGTTTTTTTGTTGCATCATTTGAATTAATAATGAAAGTTGATCAAGTGGTATGATTCCATATTGATTTAATGCATCAATAATAGGTTTATCATCAATTTGATCAAGCTACTCAATTTTTCTTACATTCCTACCCCTCTTAAAACACAAGAGGGCAACATGTTGGGCTCAACCTTCGTGGGAGCCAAATTTTACTCCACATGTTGTAAATAGATGAAATAGAACAACAACAAATATTTCACCTATACCTGCACAATGAGCAAACACGCTAGATAAAATCGAGCATATGATAGATGTTTTTGATAACTCTTTTATTTTCCTCGACATTTGTGGTATGCAATATATTTTAATGCTTATGAGGATTAGGCTCTATGTTTATGGATTTTTGCATATGTATTGATTGGTGATCCTTCATTGCTATAATAAAACTCTTCTCACACATGTAGGAAACCTAGGAGCAACGGGGAGTGCAACAAATGGAGGATGGATAAGCAAGAGAGGTTGAAGGTGATGCTAAGCAACACAACTAAGATTCGTCATTCAAGTAATGATGGGTCCCCTATCTCTATATATACATTTATTTCATTGTATCTATGAATGTATAGTTCTTTCCATCATTTGCATTCAAATAGTTAGTCCCACAGCTTGTGTGGGACAACATTCATTTATATTGTCAATAAAGACTACATTTCGCAAAAGATGTTTCACTCTCTTCTCTATTGTATGCATTTGAATAATGTAATAATGCAATCTAGTTGATAATCTATTTTATGCATATGGATGAAACTTAGCAAAAAATGACATGTACCTTTCATCTTTAGTTTGCAAATGCTATCTCAGCTCTACTTGATTGACCTGGAAGCAAAATTAGGTAACAAACCTATTTAAGGGGGATATGCACTTTACAATTTGACTTATTTTATTATAAAAAATTTATTGATTCTTTCTTTCATAGTACCAAGATCATACTTTAATGCCACTTGTAATGAAATAACATACATAGGAGAAGAATGCAATGAAAAATATTCTACTAATGCCTTATAATACTTGAGAATAATAAACCAATTTAAGGGGGGAAATGTTTAAATATCTCCAAGAAAAACATAATTTGTAATATGATGATAATAAACTAATAACAAGCTCCTATATATTTCTAATTATGTCATGGTTGGAACCCAAACCAACTTAGATACATAAATATAACATCTATGATGAATTAATTACCTAAATATGACTAAATAAATGATTTTCTAACTTAATTCAGAGTAAAGGTAGACACAATTTTACTACACATATCCCTATACTCTATAAGATTAAGTGTGTCCCACTTATTTGGATGAATACACAGGTAAATTTATAAAAAAGTTCTTAGTGTGTGTGTGAAATTTGGGAGAGTTAGTAAATCAACACAAACATCAATGAGACGTATTATATTAGAGATTTAATGAATCAAATTGAATCAAATTGAAACAAGATTAAATTCCTAAAAATGTTCCATTGTTCTCTATTCTCAAGGATTTATTAAACCATATTGGCTCTTAGATTTTATATGTGCACTATGGTTGTTAAAATGACAACTTGAGAAATGAGATTTTGTTCTAAATGGAAGAAATCTAAGTTCCTACATGATATTGCATGATGTAAGTGGTAATGGTGATATTTAAAAAATGGATAATGATGTTAGATTTATACAATGCTAATTCTATGCTAGAAAGCTAAAATGATTTTGCATATGCTCAAATAACCATTGATATGATGATCTAAAACACAACTATAAAGCAAAATATGATTCTAAGTTAACACGATGCTACAATGCAAAATTGTTAAAATGCTAAACAATGCTATAAGACTCCAAATGATCCAATGCTCCAAAACTATTCTTGCATAGTAACTCTACTAAAATTTGGGATGCCAAATACTATAGCAAAGGGTTGTATTTATAGGCTTTTCCAAGCATGTTGTGATGTGGCAACAATCAATGGTCAAGATTCAAACATGAGAGATGAACGGTGGAGATGGAAGGAGTTAGAAAGAATCGTGTGAGGATGTTCCCTTGACCAAAGGAAACATGCCAAATGTATGGGAGAATCAAATGTGTGAGAGGGCCAATTGTCAAAAGTGTGAATTTGAATTGGTTGAGAATAATGTAATTTAAATATTAGACATATTTAAATTCATGTGACACTTGATAAGGTGGCAAGAGGAAAAGTTGTAGCCATTCTCCTAAATTCAAAGTTCCTTTGACCAAAGGAAACATACCAAGTGTGTGAGGGAATATAATGTGTGAAAGAGCCAAGTGTCTCCTTGACCAAAAGCAACATACCAAGTGTATGAGGGAATAAAATGTGTGAAAGAGCCAAGTGTTTGAATTTTTTTGAAGAAGTGTGGGGGGAATAAATCATGTGTTTGAAAATTTGTTGAAGATAATTCTAATTAGAATTATTTAATTTCATGTGACCTTAGTGAGGTGGCATGAAAAGTTGTAGACATGTGCTTGAATTCCAAATTTGGGATTAGTGAGAATTAATTAAATAAAACAAACTTTAGAAATTTGTTTATTTAATTAAATTAGAGGAATGTGATTTTAGATTTTGAGAATTAAAAGATATGAACTATATAAATAAATTGAGAATTTATTAATGAGTAGCTGAAATATTAATTAAATAACTAGTAATTAATTAATTAAATGTCTTGACTGATTTTAGGTGTATACATTTTGCCCCTCTTTGAAGTAATGTGTTTACATGTTGCTTCAAAGAAAAATTTGATACTAATGTTGAGGAATTTTTTTTTTTTATGCCCTAGACGTTGATTTTCAGGTGATGATGGATATATGCCCCCTCAAGAGATAAATCGGTGAATTTTTGGATTTTTAGGATTTTTTGAAAATTTTGATGATTTTTCGATGATTTGATCATGATTCGATGATTTATTTCCCAATAAAGAAAATTTACTCTACCAATTTGATTAAATTGATGCCCTATTTTTCCTTCTCGATGATTGATAGTCGCTTCAGCTGATTAGTTTTGATGATGTTTGATGATGTTGATAGATTTGATGATGATTGATCTCATGATAGATGAGAATAAATGATAAGATAGTGATGATTGACCTCATGATAGGTGAGGATTAATGATAGATTGATGATAATTGACCTCATGATAGGTGAGAATCAATGATAGATTGATAATTGACCTCATGATAAGTGAGGATCAATGATAGATTGATGATTGACCTCATGATAGGAAAGGATCAATGATACATTGATGATTGAGCTCATGATAGGTGAGGATCAATGATATGATGTTGATGATTCTCTTCATGATAGGTGAGGGTCAATGATAGATTGATGATTAACCTCATGATAGGTGAGGATCAATGATAGATTGATTATGATGATGATGATCCTCATGATAGGTGAGGATCAATGATAAATGCTCACGAGATTTGATCGAAATTTTCTTAGAGCTGATTAGATTTGATTGATTGATAAGATTGCTGATTTGCAATATGTTATGATCATAGGAGGATTTTAGGATTCTTCAGTCTAGGGAATGCTTCCTAAAGACGTGGGACATGATTTCACATCTAGTGCAGGCCGATTTAGATATTATCAGTCAATGTAGTTTATCATATTTGATTGATAGGCCCTAGTATAGGATTGATTAATGTACTAGGACTTGATGATGTATTGATACTTGATGTATACACTTATTCAGTGAGAGATTTTGTGAGTTTTTCCACTTTGTTGATGTATCTCTCCATGTTTGGATATCATTGTACACTTGAGATTATGATTTTGAGGTTATATGATATGTGACGATGATTATTGATCTATGTATTTATATGATGTTTATATGATGATGATGATGATGATGATGATGATGATTATGATGGATGCATTTGATTTCTATTTTATGATGCAATGTGATGTTCTATATGATGATGATATGATATGCTATGGATGCAACTGATGTGTTATGATTCTATATGCTTTATGGGTGATTTTTTATGCTATGTGACATGGTTTTGATTATACAAATGATGTGAGATGTTCTATGTGAGGATTATGCTGATCCAGCTAGTCCTTTGTTAGTCTTGGATTTGAGTGATAACAAATTCATAAATTCACTACTGGTTTTAGATGTTCATAACAATGACATTATATCTTTTGCTTACCAGTCATGTTCTTTAGCAACTTTTCCTCCTTGAAAATCTTACTCTATTGGATATGTCTTTCAATCTTCTCAATGGATCATTTTCTTAATCCATTAATAATGGATGAAAGGATTCTGATTATGCAAGTGAGATGTAGTGCACTTATTTTTGTGTTTTCTGATGCAAATATTATGGTGTGATGCATGGATGAATGAATGAAAATGATGATGCAACTGATGTGTTTTTGGTAATTTCAAATGTACTCAATCCATTAATAAGAGAGATAACCTCATTGTGAAATTGTTGCAAATTTGGAAACCCCATAAATACAGATGCAAAACTAATATGGATGCAATCTAAATTAACCATGAAGATCTAATATGTAGATGTTGTCATTCGTAATAGTCGATTTGTCATGCTTTTTATCATCATTGATCCTTTAAAATGTTGAAAGTGAGTACAAAGGTCGATGGTATAATTAGACCATGATGACTTGAGTACAACTTTCTTGAATTTTGATATTGAAAGTTAACACAAGCATCTAGGTATAATTAAACTGAGATGACCTGAGTATTGCTTGCGTAAACAAACAAGAGTTAACAATTTTCCAATGCAAATTTAGAATGCCATTAGTGATACTTTGTAGAGTACGTCTAGCGAAAATTTGCAAAGTAATAGTGATCAACTCACAGACAACAGAAAAATAAAAATCATACTCCTTCCTGGCTCTTCTAGTTCAATACATCATTGAGGTGCTCCAGAGATATGATAACAAAAATAAAAGTGCAACAATTGCACATTCATACTCCAGTGATAAAGCCATGATTCAAAAGAACATCATACATTGAAAGTTTTCTTTGATTTGATTTAGTTGTTTTGATTTGGATGTTCAATGCATTTCTGATGGTGATTGATGTTCAATGTTGAGTTGTACCATGATCATTGTGTTTGTTGTGTTTGTGCTACTATTGTTTGTTTGTTTGCTGATTTAAGCTCAAAGTTTATTTACCCCCAATGAGTTCAGGATTTTACCCTTAGTCTAGGGTGAGACACGACCACGATGCCAGGATATGTACATGAAGCTTTCTGATGATAGGGAATTTGATGGTGAAAGTAAATGTTCGACATGCTAAAATAGATGGAAAAGGTAATCTATCACAAATAGTGCATGTTGCCAGGTTTTCACTAGTTTTTATTGCACTTTTTCAGATTTTATGATTTTTTTAAATTTTTTCTCTTTTTCTAATTTTTTTTGTTTTTTTTTTTTTGCTTTTTTTGTTATTACCAAGATTCCTGTTTTCTAGGTTTTCATCAAGGAAACCATTTTTTTAGGACATTTTTTGATATTTTTGTATTTTTTTTTGGATTTTTGATTTGTTTTTTATTTTTTGGATTTTCTTGGATATTTAAGATGGAATGATATGATATGACCGGTTGAAGGAACAAGATGCCCCACAATAGAGGTAATCCATCCATGGATAAAAGATAGATCAAAATGAAAGATTCACTACAAAACATGTCACAAAATCAACATATCTCTTGTCGAAAGATGATAATGATTGATTCCATAAGGCATGATGATGATAAGTACTTAGGATCACTGATTTCCTCTAAGTACAATAATATTGATGATTGTTGATGATTGATTGAAAACAGATATGAGGATTGGATAATGTTTTACAACTAGGCTCGAATATGATTTGCATGATAAGATTCAAGGTTGAAAAGGGACATGATGACATGGATTTCGATAAGATAGGAGATATGGAATGGAAGAAAGCAAGTATAAAAGTAATGAATGGGACGATCAAGATCAACTAGATAAGATATAGACACAAGGCCCAAGCATTTTTCCTCTATTCCTCATCAAGACCAAGGACGAGAAGAAATGATGTATCTAGTAAGAATGATGGAATATGGATGAGACAAAAGATATGGTATGAAAGATATGGATAAAGCATATAGGATAAGATATATGATGTTCAAGGAGATCCTTAACCTCGTCAAGATCAAAGGTGGAAATGTGGAAGATAATATATGCATGCTAGGAAAATGGAAGAAGGACTTAAGCACCAAGTTTCACAACCAAATATCCCTTTAATAAACCATGGTAAATGGGAATTAGATTGATAAATGTTGGCCTATTAAAGGTATGATGGAAGAACTAAGGACTTATGCAAAGGTTTGGATTAAAGGAGAACAATGGGGGATGAATTTTGGGTAATGGATAGGAGGTGGGAAGGCTTGCTGATGGATAGATGGAAAGGATGACAAGATCAGCATTGGCACACACCTCGAAGGGTCATGGAGTGATGGAAGAAAAATGGATTTGGAAGGTGAAAGGTTTTTAAATGGAAGATTGGAGGAAGCTTTTGGATCAACAAATTTGGGTGCCAATTTAGATTTCTTTGCTTCTATGAGACTTTTAGGAATCCACATGATTTTTGAATTTGATATTTGCTTTATGGGCCTTTGTGGCCTTTGAGATTTTTCTCTTTGATTTATGGACCTTTGTGGTATTGGAAAATTTTCTTTTTGCTTTGATGGGCCTTTGTGGCCTTTTGAAATTTACTTTTGATTTATGGACCTTTGTGGTCTTGGAAATTTTTCTTTTTGCTTTGATGGAACTTTGTGGCCTTTTTTATTTTTCTTTTGATTGTGGATCAAATTTTCTTTTATTTTTGCATGTCTCTTTGAGGAGGCATGTTGATCCTTTGATACATGAGGATTTTGATATAGAAGATTTTGATATTTGGCACCAAAATTGCTTCCAAGAGCAATGGGAGGGGTGGATTGAGAAAAATGCTATAAATGTATTATGGATGAGTTAATGTGGGTAGAATTTTGAAAGGGCATCAAGGATGTGTGCCTTTTTTGTTCTTGAGGAATAAGATATGGACCTAGGATAGATGGAAGGTTTGATGGACTATGATAAGGACCTAGGATAGATGGAAGGTTTGATGGACTAGGATAAGGACCTAGGATAGAGGGAAGGTTTGATGGACTAGGACACTTAGGTATATAACCAATGCCCTAGTAATATGGGTGTTTTTGAACAAAAATGGGTTCTAGGATACCTTTTTGATGAAGGCCTAATCCTTTGCCTTTGTAATTCATACCTTGACACATTCGTTTACCAATGGGATATGTATTGCTTATGAAACAAGATGTGAGTCCATTTTGGGGAGGATATGATATCAATGAAAGGATAGGTGTTGGAAGTAAACTAGAGCATATAAAGGTGGAGGATCCCAATTCGTAGGTGTGGGGTTCATGGATAGCTTGTATATGTGTTATAGGATCTTGACATGGGGATGATGGGGTGTATTGATCTTGACCTAGAAAAGGATCACAAGGCATAGGAGATGGAGTAGCTTGCTCTTTATCAGGTGTGGAATCATCATGTAGTGGTGTGAAAGGCATATCTTGATCTTGAGAAGAATGAACATCCTCATGGAATAAAGTGATATCCTCGGATGGAAGCATATCTTGATCTTGATGAGGAAGGGAATCTTGAGATTTTGTAGAAAGAATATCTTGATCATGAGAAGGTAGGTCATCATTAAATAGGCTAGAAGAACTATCATGCTCCTGGGATGCAATGGAATCATGAGATGGTATGAAATCATTAGATATGGTGGAAGGATGACTTTTAAGAATAATTTTCTCTTGAGATGGAAAGGAATCATTGTGGATGAAAAGTGAAAGGAGGGGATCATCATAGAATTCTTGAGAGATGGGGTCTTGGTCAAAGATTGGAAGAACTTGTGGAGTTTTTATATCATCAGATGAAGTGGAAAGAATGATTTGATCTTGATGTGTAAGGGAGTTTATGCTAGCATGGTTTGGACTAAGAGATTGGAATGAATCATTGGATGTAGAAGATATAATAGAAGAAGGTGGTTGGATGGAATTTTTAACTTGGGTGAAAGAATCATGAAGTATATTTTGGCTTATGGGAGATGAAGATAGATGCATGACATGGTAAGATTGTTCAATATCATTTGTGTTTGAAGACTTTGATTTGGGCTTCTCATTTAACTTTTTCAAGAATTTGAAGATATTGAACTTGGATGATGTATTTATTGGTGGATAAGGTATCATGTCCAGATTTCTGTTAGAGGAATAAGAAAAAATGTTTGGAAACAAATATCTCTCTATGATTTCTCTTTGTATTTCTTGGAGTTGTTGTTGAAGGTTTTGCATCTACTGAGTTAAAGCATTCAATTGATCCTCATCTATTTCAGCCATGGTGGTTTGAGTTTCAATTTTTTGTTCTTTAAGTTTATGCTTTTTGGGATCTTGTTAAAATGGGCATACAAGTGTTATAGTTTTCACTAAAATATTGATCTTTGTTTGGAGGAGTGCCAAGGATTAAAACTAAGTCAAATAGAATGACAAATCCTATCGATGAGACTAAGTTTAATCTGATTATACAACTTTGTTTTGTGATGAAAGGATGACAAATCCTTATGATGAAACTTAGCTTAACAATCAGAGACGTGATAAGTTTGATGATTTAGGCACTTTAATGTGGTAGATGTTGGTTTAGTTTGAAGAATTACACTTGCAAATGTTAGTTTCAACAACCTTTAGACTCTAGTGTACTTGAGGAATAATTTTGTTATGGAAAAGATTCTTAATTTTGGTTCAAATTGTGGAATAGGGGATGAATTTAACTCTTGGGTTTTGCATTTAATGGATGCGCTAAAATATTGCACAGATGCGCTGGAAGATAGCCTAGATGTGCTATAATAGTGAAAAAATGTGCCAATGTATTGACTCAATGTGCTATAGACGCGCTATAATAGTGAACAGATGCACTAGAAGATTGCACATATGCACTATAAGATTTTCTAAATGATCTAAAACAAAGGATCAATGCACTAAAATATGCAATGTATGTGCTATAACAGAGGGAAAATACATTGTAAGATTGCATTGATATGCTAAAACAGATCTTGGATGTGTTGAATTGGGAAAATGTCACAGTTTCTTGCAAGTTTATTTGATTTTTCTGATTTTCTAGTTAGAGAATTGGTTGTTTCAAAGGATGTTTTCTGAATCAAGGTTTCCACTTTCCGTGTGTGATGTTTCTTTTGAATTTTTTTTAAAAACACATTGGTAAAACACATCAAACATGCACAAATTAAGGCTATGTAGGACAATATTTACTGGATTCCCACTTGGATTTTACTCTAGCTGCGCCTACTTTTGGCAGATGACTAGAAGCTTGACCCCATTGGCTCCCCTCTATGAGACTCACTTATACGGGGAAGCCAAGTTTTAGTACCCATGAATCTTCCATGGCATACTTCTCATCTCTACCAAAAGCTACAAAAACATGGGACGACTTGGCTTGCTACAACAAAGGGTTCTAGTATAGGCATTCCATTCATGGGGGATCATCCATATGACAAGAGACCATTGCTTCCCTTCTTGTCAGAACAATCCACGTGATACTTGAACTTTCCTCAAGTACCCACATTTATATCCCGGTTGGAAATTGCTTGGCTTTAGCGTGTTACTGGTTGGTTCATTCCCTTAGGTGATTACTTTTTCCCACAGGGCAAACCCTTTATGGATAAAGCATAAAAATGAATGGTTCTGGCTTTTTGGTCACCTAGTTAAGGCGAGAGCATATGCCTACCATTCATCAAGCACAAAAAAATGGTGTTCTTTAACCTTCTAATTAAGCTAGATGACTATCTTAATCAAAAGAAAGCATTTAAATAACTCCATCCCCTGCATAAATCATTAGTAGTTGCATAAATTTGTCTTTGACCAGCGTATCACCCACTTGCAAATAGAAACAACAATTAGTTCTTAGGATTTTAAGATCTTACAAATTTAAACAGATGCACTAAAACAGTCATCCAATGTGCTAAAAACAACTACTCTACGCGCTAAAATAACTCATGGATGGACTAAAAGAACTAATGAATGTGCTAAAGAATTGACTGAAAGCACTGAAAGACTCCCTGTATTAACTAAAATAGTTGCTCAATGTGCCGAAAGAAATGACGTATGCGCCATAACAAAAGTCAAATGTGCTGAAAGATTTGTCATATGTGTTAAAAGAACTTACGGTCGTGCTAAAATGTCACATCCAACTTGTTCACAAGAACTTTTCCTGAAAATTGTTAAAAATGGGGTTGTGCCCCACGATGGGTACCATTTTATGTGTGTGTGAAATTTGGGAGAGTTAGTAAATCAACACAAACATCAATGAGACATATTATATTAAAGATTTAATCAATAAAACTAAATCAAATTGAAATACGATTAAATTCCTAAAAACGTTCCATTGTTCTCTATTCTCAAGGATTTATTAAACCATATTGGCTCTCATATTTTATCTGTGCACTATAGTTGTTAAAATGACAATTTGAGAAATGAGATGTTGTTCTAAATGCAAGAAATATAAGTTCCTACATGATATTGCATGATGTAAGTGGTAATGGTGATATTTAACAAATGGATAATGATGTTAGATTTATACAATGCTAATGCTATGATAGAAAGCTAAAATGATTTTGCATATACTCAAATAACCATTGATATGATGATCTAAAATGTAACTATAAAGCAAAACATGAAATAAAATGCAACTATAAAGCAAAGCATGATTCTAAGTTAACATGATGCTACAATGCAAACTTGTTAAAATGCTAAACAATGTTATAAGACTCCAAATGCTCCAATGCTCCAAAGTTGTTCCTGCATAATATCTCTACTCAAATGTGGGATGCCAAATAATATAGCAAAGGGTTGTATTTATAGGCTTTTCCAAGCATGTTGTGATGTGGCAACAATCAACGGTCAAGATTCAAACATGAGAGATGAACAATGGAGATGGAAGGAGTTATAAAGAATCATGTGAGGATGTTCCCTTGACCAAAGGAAACATGCCAAATGTATGGGAGAATCAAATGTGTGAGAGGGCCAAGTGTCAAAAGTGTGAATTTGAATTGGTTGAGAATAATGTAATTTAAATATTAGACATATTTAAATTCATGTGACACTTGATGAGGTGGCAAGAGGAAAAGTTGTAGCCATGTGCCTAAATTCAAAGTTCCCTTGACCAAAGGCAACATACCAAGTGTGTGAGCGAATAAAATGTGTGAAAGAGCCAAGTGTCCCCTTGATCAAAGGCAACATACCAAGTGTATGAGGGAATAAAATGTGTGAAAGAGCCAAGTGTGTGAAGTTTGTTGAAGAAGTGTGTGAGGAATAAACCATGTGTTTGAAAATTTGTTGAAGATAATTCTAATTAAAAATTAGAATTATTTAATTTCATGTGACCTTGGTGAGGTGGCATGAAAAATTGTAGACATGTGCTTGAATTCCAAATTTGGGATTAGTGAGAATTAATTAAATAAAACAAACTTTAGAAATTTGTTTATTTAATTAAATTAGAGAAATGTGCTTTTAGATTTGGAGAATTAGAAGATATGAACTATATAAATAAATTGAGAATTTATTAATGAGTAGCTGAAATATTAATTAAATAACTAGTATTTAATTAATTAAATGTCTTGACCGATTTTAGGTGTATACACTTAGAAGCACTTAAACACACAACATCAAAGTTAGGAAAGTTAGCATTCAAAGCCCCTCGAGATTAGTCCTTAAAGGTATGCATGGTGCACCTTATTCTAGATATTATATTTTAATTGTAGGTGTAGATTGTAGGATTGTAGGAACATCACTAGTGTCATATCAAATACTAGTGTAAAAGAGAATGAGACTAAGACTGATGAGTGCATAAAATGACACTTTAATTAATCCTTTTTATGTTTTAAAAGACTATTATATATTAATTAACTATGTTGGTGGTAGACTATATGCTTGAATGTTTGTTTGATTTTTCCTTATATTTAACTAATTGGAGTATATATGAGAAACTGTATTTTGCATTGAATGTCTTGCTTTTGAATGATTATTTACTGTAGATTTAATTGTTGTTCATATATTTAGATTCATTTATTATTTTAAATTGCATACAGCTTTAATGGAAAAGATTGTGATGACTTATGGAAAGATGAAACTAAAGCTTGTTTGGAATGTCTTCATGGAAGTTAGTGTTAATCATTTCTAGATTAAAATTTGTCTTTTGCAAATGTAATTAGATCCTTTTTTGCAAATGTAAATAGATTTACTTTCCAAGTACATTTCAATTTTGAGTTTTAGTTTAAAAGTAGATTTAGTTTTTGGCTTAATTCTTCCATGGATAAATTAAAAATAAGTATAGTGAAGTCTAAAATGAGTTATTGGAGTTTGGATAATCGTTAGTTAAGAGATGAATTAGGACTAAGTCTTTAGAATTACTTAGGAACATGTTCTTAAGATCGGCTCTTGAGAGCTCCTGAGAGCTTCTGAAAGCTCTAGACAGCTCTTGACAGAGCTAAACCGTGTCAAAAAGTCACTGTTCATAGTGCAAAACCCCCAATTTATGTTGCATACAACTCTAAGACACACCTGATTTGATAATTGAAGATATTATGGTTACTATTGATACATGGGATTATCTAGTTGAATTTTTAGTTGTTAAAGATAGAAAGAAAAATTCTGGTTATCCAATCATCTTAGGTAGACCATGGTTGGCTACTGCAGTAGCATTGATAGACTGCAAATCAAGAATTATGATAATTTCTAATGGTAAAAAATAGGAGTTATCACTTTTTCCTCCTGCTCAATCATCATTTCAACCAAACACTCAACTTTGGGTTGATGAGGATATGGATTTAGAGGGAGATGGTGTTGTAGAATCGGCTATGGTTACCTTGGTGGAATATATTGAAAAATATGAGTTCTAACAAGATCTTAATATTGAAAAGATTTGTCAAGAAAAAGAGAAAAACTGTCAAGTACATCAAAAAAATTCAAACATTTGTCCCTTAAATACACTTGTTGGAAATCCATCCAATTCTAAAAACAAGACCATGGAAATAATAGTAGCAGGGGATAAGCCTCTTTTCATTAATTCATCCTTGTCTTCTTCCCAAGAAAAAGAATTGAAGCGGAATTTGAAAAATCATTCTGAAGCATTTGCTTGGAAGTATAAAGACATGAGAGGAATTCACCCTTCTATTTGTACTCATCATATGTACACTAAGTAACATCTAAGACAAGGCCAAGGAAGGATCAATCCTACTGTACAGGATATTGTGAAACAAGAGATAGAAAAACTGTTGAAAGTAGGATTTATTTATCCAATATCTGATAGTCAGTGGGTTTCTCCATTGGTTATTGTTCCTAAGAAAAATGGAAAATGGTGTGTATGTGTTGACTATAGGTAATTAAACAAAGCCACTAAAAAGGATCACTTTCCTTTGCCATTTGTTGATCAAATACTGGATAACCTAGCTGGCAGTAGTTATTTCTCTTTCTTAGATGGATTGAGTGGATATAATCAAATTCAAGTGGCTCCAAAAGACCAGGATAAGACTATGTTTACATGTCCTTGGGGAAGATATGCTTATACAGTACTACCATTTGGATTGTGCAATGCACCAACAACTTTTCAAAGGGTTGTCTTGGCAATTTTTACAGATTTGACTACCTCATGTGTAGAAGTTTATATGGATGATTTCACAATTCATGCACAAACATTTGAAGAGGCACTTGAGAGTTTGAATAAAGCATTGCAAAAATATAAGGATCTTAGGTTTTCCTTGAATCACGAAAATAGTCCCCTTATGATGAAAAAAGGTATTGTTTTGGTACATCACATCTCAAAAGAGGGGATAAAAGTTGACCCCAAGAAAATTGAAATTATTCAAAAGATTGAAATCCCTAAAACTCAAACTAAATTTCATATTTTTCTTGGGCATGCTGGTTACTATAAAATATTTATTGAAGGGTTTAGTAAAATTTTTGAACCTTTGTTTATATTGCTCAAGAAAGATGCAAAGTTTATTTAGACAAGTGATTGTCAAAAATCATTTGATATAATTAAACATGCCTTAACTACTGCTCCAATTATCAAGGACTTGTTTGGGGAGTTCCATTTCAAATAAATGTTGATGCATTTAACTTTTCTATTGGTGCTGTATTGGGAAAAAAAATCAAAATGAAGCAATGCATGCAATTTACTATATCACCAAAAATTTGAATCCTGCTGAAAGGAACTATACAACAACTAAGAAAGAGTTCTTAGCAGTGATATATGCAATCAATAAATTTAAGCATTACGTTGCTAGTTACAAGGTATTTATTCATATAGACCATGCTGCAATTAAATATTTGATGAATAAAGTTGTAGGAGGATGAATCATAAGATGGTTATTGTTGTTGTAGGAATTTGATATAACAATTATTGATAAGCTTGGTAAAGATAAGATTGTTGTTGATTTCCTTTCTAGAATTGTTTTACAGGGTAATCAAGAGCTAGTGGATGATACATTTCCAGATGAATACTTATTTGCAATATCAATTCATCCACCATGGTTTTTTTCTCTTGCAAATTATCTGGTAATAGGGAAGTGCCCAAATTATTTCAATCCTAATCAAAAAAATGGTTAATTCGTGAAAGCTCTAGGTTTCAATGGATATATGGTTTATTATTTAAAATGTGTCCTGATCATGTTCTTTATAGATGTGTTGTTGAAATAGATGTTTATAATGTCATACATGCTTTCCATCATGAGACAAAAGGAAGAAATTACTCAATAGTTAGAACCGTTCATAAAATCTTAGGAGCTGGTTATTTTTGGCCATCTATGACAAAGGATGTTTCATTATTTTTGAAGCATTGCGATGAATTTCAATGCATGGGAGGGCCTACACCAACAATGGAGATGCCATTACAACCTCAAATAGCCTTGGAACCAATTGAAAAAAAGGGAATTGATTTTGTGGGACATGTTGATCCACCTTCCAGAGGACAACAATATATCTTAGTTTGCACAAATTATGTCACAAAATGGGCTAAAGTGAAAGCTTTACCATCAACAAGAGAAGATAATGTAGCCAATTTCCTATACAAGCATATTTTGCAGAGATATGGTGCACCAAGAGAGATAGTTTCAGATCAAGGGTCGTAGTTTGTGTTTACTATGATGGAAGCATTTATGCAAAGGTACCAAATGACACACAAAAAATCAACACCATATCATCCTTAAGAAAATGGACAAGTGGAGGTTACTAATTGAGAATTGGAGAAACTTTTGACAAAAATTGCTTCATTGAGGAAGATAGATTGGGAAAAAAGGTTGGATGAGGCAGTTTGGGCATATAATACTTGGAAAACAACTACTGGATTCTCTCCATATGAATTAGTATTTGGAAAAACTCCAGTAATGCCTATTGAATTTGAATTGCATACATTGAAGACAATATTGGAGATTGGTATTGACTTACTTGAAGCAAAAAAGAGTAGAATTCTACAATGGAATCGACTTGATGAGATGAGAATGGAAGCTCTTCAACATATAGAGATAATTCAAAAAAAGAGAAAGGAGTGGCATGATAAAAATATTGTGACAAGACAATTTAAGAAGGGAGATTGGGCACTGTTATTTCACTCTAGATTTCAAGAGTTCATAGAAAAATTTCATACAAGTTGGCTGGGGCCTTATGAAATTGATGAAGTTTTTCAAAATGGAGTAGTTCAATTGATACCAATAGATGGAGAAAGAAGGGTCATTCTAGTTAACGATCATCATTTTAAAATGTATCACAAACCTACATCAAAAGAGGAATTTGTAGCAGAGTTATAAAATAGGATTGAACATTTTTTTATGGAAGATATTCCTTCCATAAGAGAATGTACTTCTGGATAATCTTTTGAAAATGTATGAATAAAGGGGGTAAATTGAAAACTAGAAATGGTGGTTTACCTTATTAATAAAGGACATAGATTGAAAACTAGAAATGGTGTTTTATCTCTTAGAAAAAAAATTAAAAAAAGGATGGCTAAAAACCATAAATGGTGGTCTCCTGATGACTCTTGATGGCCTCTGATGGCTCCTAACGACTCCTGATGGCTCCTGACACTTCCAAGGTTCTCTGTAATAAATTCTCTAGTCAATCAAAGTATGAATTAACTTAGCTGGCAACAATTCCAATGAGTTAATAAAAAAGGGCTAATCTTTCCGTCTTCTTATTCACACAAATCTCCTCTATGGTAGCTAGGGTAAGGTCTAGAGTAGTTTCTTCCATTAAATACCATAGCTTAATTCATTTGATTATCAAATATCATTTCATGAAGAAGGAGCCTAGGAAGGAGGGTTGGTTGGAATTTATGTCAACCCCCATTGCCAAAATTGGAAAGAGATTTAAAAAGGAACCCACTATGAAAAAGTTAAAAATTGAAAAAGGGGAAGCTTCCAAAAAAGTATAGGAAAAGGGAAAAAGAAAGCTAAAATAAATTGAAAGAGAAACTTGAAATATTGTGAAAAGGAAAAGGCATGTGTCACCACAAGAGAGCCCTAATATTGCTGACATTGACACCAGTGTTCCAACTTCTCTTGAAAAACCAGTTGAAAACCCTACAACCACTCATGATACCTTGAAAAATAGTGAGGAAACCCAAGAGCCTGTCCATTCTCCTAAATAGCTTGAAAGTCCTCCTAAATCCCTAATTCCATCTCCACAAAAATCCTCTATTCAAGTGTCTCATGGCTCTCCATCTAAGAAACAATCCCTTGATATGCCAGAAGAAGATAACCCTGTTAGAGGGTCTAATGAATCTTCTTCACCACCTATTCTAGTTTTTAGAAAGAGAAAAGGAAAAGAACTAGTAACTAAACAACAAAAATCCCCTCAATTTCAAGAAGAAGAGGTAGAAGAGGAAGAGGAGGATATGGATAAATCCATGGAAGTTTCTAGAATGCAGATAGAGTTGGATGAGAAAAGAAAAAGAATGAAATTTCTAGAGGAAAATTTAAGAATAAAGGAAGAAGAACTACAAAAAATTGTGTCCAAAATTGGGAAACTAAAGGAGGAGATGATAGAAAAAGAAAATTCTCTGAAAAAATAATTAAGTCAAACAGAAGAGGCCTTACAACAGGATAGTGCACAAGCATTAGCTCAAATAGAGGAAACAACAATGCTTGGTGCTACAGAAATAGAGAAATTAAAAAATGAATTGAAACAGAAAGAAGAGGATTTAAAACAACAGTCAAGTAGATTGTATTATCTTGAATCATCTACTTCATAGGCTCCAAGGAGATACCTCTCCCTTTCAACACTCAAGCTTAAACATGAGAATAACCAATTGAATAGCCAAAATCAGCAGCTGGAAAAAGATAGAGATAAGACAAATGAAAGGCTACAACAAGTGGTAGATCTTTCCTCAATAATGTTATCAATGAGGAAACCCTCCAAATTATATGCATTATTCTTGAGGGAAAGGTTTCTACAATGAAAAATTAATCAATTGGTTTTGAAAAGAAAGATAGATTATAATGATGACCAAAAATTTCTTGAGGATTTCTACAACATCCATCCTACAGTTAAAACCAAATGTGCAAATACTTATAGAATGGCTTCATTCTTAGTAATTTTTCACAATATTTTCTCAATATTTACATTGGTGAGTTGCAATTTAGGTCTTTTATGTCTGTGTTGCAAAATCAAGTTGAGTGGGATAATAGAAAAAACCAGTATAAAGAGGCATAATTGAGATTGGGCATTCCAATGAGAAATGAAACACCTTGGTTTATGTCCTTCAAAGCCGCCTTTAGATACTTTGCACAAGGAGATAATGTGAAACCTATCTACAAAAATAATTTGAATGAAAGCATTAGAGTTTTTAGAAGTATTCAAGAACATCTCCCACACAGAGCCTTAACTGCAGCCAGGGAAAGATATAGTAGCATTCCAACATCACTTAGAAGGAGAGAACCAATCTCTCCAAGAAACATAACTTGGAGCCTCACAAGAGTGTGATCCTTAATATAGGTCATTGAGGAACATAATACAGATTGTGTAGGAATGAAGTTCAGACCTCCATTGCTCATAACACTAGCACCTGCATTAAATGCTCCACCATAATTTGTTGGGGAAAGTTTGAGAGATTGGTTGAGGACAATTGAAGAACATAATGGATATGCTCAGCGGAGAACATTCCTATAGTACATGGCTTATTGTGGTGATCTAGTTACTTGGTTGGAAGGTAGAAACAAGGATTTTCCAAAGCCTCAACCATGAGGACATGGTTGATAGAAGAAGGGGGAAAAATGATGAGTGCATAAAATGACACTTGAATTAATTCTCTTTATGTTTTAAAAGACTTTATTATATAGTAATTAACTATGTTGGTTGTAGACTATATACTTGAATTTCTGTTTGATTTTGCTTTATATTTAACTAATTGGAGTATATACGAGAAATAGTATTTTGCATTAAATGTCTTGCTTTTGAATGATGATTAATGATGAAATGTTTATGCAAGTTGAGATCTTTTAATGTCTTGATTACATCCTATCTTTGAGTATTTTGTTCAATGGATTAAATGTTGATGTTATGAGGTGGACATGTTAAACCCCCTATTTAACGAACTTGAAATTTGTCTTGCTCCTTACCACTCTAGTTGGGTCTTGATGAATGTTTCCGAATTGACTTCTTTAGTCAGTTTGAAAACTTCCTGTTCAGCTATTATCATGTGGCGGATTTCTTTATGACACTTTGGTTTGTTTAAGTTTAGTTGTTACTATTTTGCATCTTGGCAGGCTACGCCAGTTTTTGTATTCAAATAAGTGGATATTCTTATAAATATCCAACCTTAGTCTTTAGTTTGAGAGTTAGTTAATATTTCTCTTTAGCATTGTAATGTGGATTATCTACAATTTTGTACTACTCGCCTATTTTGGCCAATTGGAATGAAAATAAGGAGTTGATTTGAATCTCAGTGTTTAAGTCCCACTAGAGTAAGAGTAGGGCCTGCTCAACCGAAGGAGGTGACTTGTGTTATTTTATTTGATTCAATTAATTTTTGCATTGTTCATCTTAGTTCTAAAATAGGAATTTAGATCTTTGTTAATCATTGTTAGTGAATGTGAATGCTTATATTCTTAGATTAAATTCATTAAATCCTTAGAATAATTCATTATACTTTACTGTAGATTTATATTCACTCATTTACTGTAGATTTAATTGTTGTTCATAGATTTAGATTCATTGATTATTTTAAATTGCATATAGCTTTAATGGAAAATACTGTGATGACTTATGGAAAGATGAAACTAAATCTTGTTTGGAATTTCTTCATGGAAGTTAGTGTTAATGCTTTCTAGATTAACGTTTATCTTCTACAAACATAATTAGATCCTTTTCTGCAAACACAAATAGATTTACTTTCCAAGTACATTTCAATTCTAAGTTTTTGTTTAAAAGTAGATTTAGTTTTTAGCTTAATTCTTCCATGGATAAATTGCAAATAAGTCAAGTGATGTCTAAATTGAGTTATTGGAGTTTGGATAATCGTTATTTAAGAGATAAATTAGGACTATGTCTTTAGAATTACTTAGGAACCTGTTGTTAAGATCAACTCTTGAGAACTCCTGAGAGCTCTTGAAAGCTCCTGACAACTCCTGATAGAGCTAAATCGTGGCCAAAAGTCACTATTCATAGTGCGAAACCCCAAATTTATGGAAAACACCCTTATCGCATACAACTCTAAGATACACTCGGTTCGATAATTGATAAATTAAATGATGCAAGACAAGGAATATCTTCCATTAGAAAATGTTCAATCTTATTCTGCAACTCTACTACAAATTCCTCTTTTGATGTAGGCTTGTGATACATTTTGAAATGATGACTGTTAACTAGCATGACCCTTCTTTCTCCATCTATTGGTATCAATTGAACTACTCCATTTTGAAAAAAAATTATCAATTTCATAAGGCCCCAACCATCTTGTATGAAATTTTCCTCTGAATTCTTGAAATCTAGAGTCAAAAAATAGTGACTAAATTCCCTTCTTAAATTGTCTTGTCACAATATTTTTATCATGCCACTCCTTTCTCTACTTCTGAATTATCTTTGTGTGTTGAAGAGATTCCATTCTCATTTTATCAAGTCGATTCATCTATAGAATTCTACTCTTTTTTGCTTCAGGTAAGTCAATACCAATCTACAATGCTATCTTCAATGTCTACAATTCAAATTCAATATGAATTACTAGAGTTTTTCCAAATACTATTTCATATGGAGAGAATCCAATAGTTGTTTTCTAGGTTGTATTAAATGCCCAGACTGCCTCATCCAACCTTTCTACCCAATCTGTCTTCCTCAATGAAACAATTTTTGTCAAAATATTCTCCAATTCTCGCTTAGTAACCTCCACTTGTCCATTTTCTTGAGGATGATATGGCATTGATTTTTTGTGTGTCATTTAGTACCTTTGCATAAATGCTTCCATCATAGTAGACACAAATTGCGACCCTTGATCTGAAACTATCTCTCTTGGTGCACCAAATCTCTACAAAATATGTTTGTATAGGAAATGAACTACTCTATCTTCTCTTGTTGATGGTAAAGCATTCACTTCAACCCATTTTGTGACATAATCTCTGCAAACTAAGATATATTTCTATCCTCTGGAAGATGGATCAACATGTCCCACAAAATCAATTCCCCATTTTTCAAATGGTTCCAAGGCTATTTGAGTTTGTAATGGCATCTCCATTGTTGGTGTAGGTCTTCCCATGCATTGACATTTATCACAATGCTTCAAAAAGAATGAAACATCCTTTCTCATAGATGGCCAAAAATAACCAGCTCCTAAGATTTTATGAACAGTTCTGACTACTGAGTAATTTCCTCCTTTTGGCTCATGATGGAAAGCATGTATGAAATCATAAATCTCTATTTCAACAACACATTTGTGAAGAACATGGTCAGGACACATTTTAAATAATAAACCATTTATCCATTGAAACCTAGAGATTTCACGAATTAACCTTTTTTTTCTTAGGATTGAAATAATTTGGGCACTTCCTTGTTACTAGATAATTTGCTAGATCAACAAACTATGGTGGATGAATTGATATTGCAAATAAGTGTTTATCTGGAAATGTACCATCCATTGTCTCTTGATTACCCTACAAAACAATTCTAGAAAGGAAATCAACAACAACGTTATCTTTACCAGGCTTATCAACAATTGTTATATCAAATTCTTGCAACAACAATATCCATCTTATGATTCGTTCTACTATAACAGCTTTATTGATCAAATATTTAACTACAGCATGGTCTGTATGAATAAATACTTTGTAACCAGTAATATAATGCCTAAATTTATTGATTACATATATTACTGCTAAGAACTCTTTCTCAGTTGTTGTATAGTTCGTTTCAATAGGATTCAAATTTTTGTTGATATAGTAAATTGTATGCATTGCTTCATTTTGATTTTTTTTTATCCCAATACTACACCAATAGAAAAATTAGATGCATCAACATGTATGTGAAATGGAACTTCCCAAACAAGTCCCTTGATAATTGGAGCAGTAGTTAAGGCGTGTTCAATTATATTTAATGATTTTTGACAATCACTTGTCCAAAGAAACTCTACATTTTTCTTGAGCAATGTAAACAAAGGTTCAACAATTTTACTAAACCCTTCAATAAATCTTCTATAGTAACCAAAATTCCCAAGAAAACTATGAACTTCAGTTTGAGTTGTAGGGATTTCAATCTTTTGAATAATTTCAATTTTCTTAGGGTCAACTTTTATCCCCTCTTTTGAGATGTGATGTCCCAAAACAATACCTTTTGTCATCATAAGGGAACTCTTTTCATGATTCAAGGACAACCTAAGATCCTTACATATTTGCAACACTTTATTGAAGCTCTCAAGTGCCTCTTCAAATGTTTGTGCATGAACTATGAAATTGTCCATATAAACTTCTACACATGAGGTAGTCAAATCTGCAAAAATTGCCAAGACAACCCTTGGAAAAAGTTGTTGGTGCATTGCACAATCCAAATGGTAGTACTGTATAAGCATATGCTCCCTAAGGACATGTAAAGGTAGTCTTATCTTGGTCTTTAGGAGCCACTTGAGTCTGATTATATCCACTAAAGCCATTTAAGAAAGAGAAATAACTATTGCTAGCTAGGTTATCTAGTACTTGATCAATAAATGGCAAAGGAAAGCGATGCTTTTTAGTGGATTTGTTTAATTCCCTATAGTCCACACATAAATGCCATTTTCCATTTTTCTTAGGAACAATAACCAATGGAGAAACCCACTGACTATCAAATATTGGATAAATAAATCCTACTTTCAATAGTTTTTCTATCTCTTGTTTCACAATATCCCATAGAGCATAATTGATCCTTCTTTGGCCTTGTCTTATTGTTTTTACATCCTCAATGTAAATATGATGAGTACAAATAAAAGGTGAATTCCTCTCATGTCTTTATACTCCTAAGCAAATGCTTCAGAATGATTTTCCAAATTCTGCTTCAATTCTTTTTCTTGGGAAGAAGACAAGGATGAATTAATGAAAAGAGGCTTATCTGCTACTACTATTATTTCCTTGGTTTTATTTTTAGAATCAGATGGATTTCCAAAAAATGTATTTAAGGGAAAAATGTTTGAATTTTGTTGATGTACTTGACAATTTTTCTCTTTTTCTTGACAAATCTTTTCAGAATTAAGATCTTGTTTCTCATATTCTTCAATATGTTCCACCAAGGTAACCATATCTAATTATATAACACTATCTCCCTCTGAATCTATATCCTCATCAACCCAAAGTTGAGTGTTTAGCTGAAATGATGGTTTAGTAGGAGGAAAAAATGACAACTCCTTTTGTTTTTGAACATTAGAAATGATCATACTTCTTGATCTATAGTCTATCAATGCTACTGTAGTAGCCAACCATGGTCCACCTAAGATGATTGGATAAACATAATTTTTATTTCTAGCTTTAAGAACTAAAAATTGGGTGATCCCACAATAGTGGTTTACAATTTTTGGCCAAACTGGACACTGGAATTATTATTTTTAACTAAATCTTCACATTCGGGCACCTATAGCAGCTAAACCACGAGGAATTTGAAGATGATGCAAAGTAGAGTCTCGTCACATTTTGTTTGTAGATTCTAAAAATATTTTTTTCAAAATTTTTGGATTCAGATTACACTTCTTTTTCCATCTCCCACGAAAACTAGTTTTTTTCAAAAAACAACATTTTAAAAAACTTATGTACACCGTATAACACATAACTTTTTTTCCATGAAGGATAAAATTCTAATTCTTTCAAATTTAGATTTGTAACTCTGATATCTAGTGCTTCCTCTTGGTTAGATAGTTTTTTATTGAATATTTTTTCTTTAATCAAGTTTCAAAGTCAAACCAATTACAATTTAGACATAGCACGACCGTATAACGCATAACATTTTTTGTATATATCAAAATTAATTTTTTTTTTGTTGGATCAAGGACTTCAATATTTGGTGCACTCATATTTTTGAATTTTTTTTTGATAATCTACTATTTTTCCACATGTGCAGAATAAAGACCTTCATTTTTTATGCAAAACCTATGCTTAATAAAACTAAAAAAACAAATACATAATAAAACCAAAACATATTAGGGGGCGCCGGTCTGAGCCCAGTTGGTTAAGGTGTTCCTTGTCGCAGGGCACCCACCATGGGTTTGACTCTTCGGCACTCCTGTGGTACCAGTTGGTGTGTCCCGCCAGCACTGCCGGTCACGGTAAAAAGTTTACCGGCGGTGGGGGGTTATAGGGGGGCCGTGCTGCACCCAATTCCCCTTGTTAAAAAAAAAAAAAAACCAAAACATATTAGAATTATATTTGTTAGATAGCTCATTCTGAGGACTACCTGATTCTAGTTGGGTTTGTGAAGAATCCTCTATTTTCATCCTCAACCTGAGCTTTGAAGCATAAAAATTTAGGTTTTTTTTGTGTTTTAGGGGGAGAATGAGGAATAAGGGTGTTCGTACGAACCTCTAGGGGCTCGAGCGAACCCCTAGGGGTTCAAGAAAACCAGGGTTCATTCTAACCCCCTCCAATATGCTTTTTGTTCTTTTTTGGGCGAGAACTATGGGCCCAGTAATTTATAGGTTCACTCGAACCCTAGTTTGGTTAAACCTCTTTTTGGTTTGGTCAAACTTGTAGGTTCATTCGAACCCCTAAAACCAATTTTTTTGACATGGAGTCATTTTTTCTCAATTTTCCTTCCTCCATCAAATTTTAAACCACTATTGTGGCTTCACCCAAGTCAATTGGATAATCCCATGTATCAATAGTAACCATAATATCTTCAATAATACCCTCAGGTTTAGTAGTAGATTGATTTGCCAACTGTAAAAAAGTTGTGGGTTGAACAATTGTCATACCCAATAATTCAATAGTGTTAGATGTGATGACACTAATAGCTTCTCCTAAGTCAATTAGTACATTGGTTATCTCAACTCCTCCAATACTTAAGGTTATCACAAGACTACCATGATCATTATATTTCTAAGGAGGTAATTTCTTCTTCCTACCTAGCGTTTTCATACAAAGGGATTTAACCAACTGGTTTATTTCTGGTATATCTTTAATGGTCTGTAACAACGGTATTTCAATATTGATCTTTTTCAGCTCACAAAGAAGTTGAGAATCTACCACATTCATATAGTTTGGTTGAGATTTGTCGAGAGCTACTTGTTCTATTTTTAAACATTTAGGATTTAAGGTGCTTTCCTAACCTTTTGTTAATTTTCAAAAGTTTGATTTTCCTTTGAATCCTATTTTTCTTTCTCACTTCTTATTCTCTAACGTTTGGTATAAATGGAGCATTTTGATTCCTCAGTTGAATATCATTTGTATCTATCACATTCAAAGTAGGAGGATTAGCATCATTATAGTTGTTTTTCAGGTTTGAAATAGGTCGTGCTGGTAACTGAGGCTGATTTACTTATTCATTTGGAGGATTAAGGCTAGTGATCAATGGAGATGATTGTCCCCAAGGATTCCTTAGTCCTTGATTTTTCCATGGTAGAAATTGAGTTTGATTTTTCTTCCACTGAGGTTGGTTCGGTTGCCATTGTGGTTGATTCCATTAAGGATTCATCCATTTAGGTTGACCCCAAAAAGTAGGTGGTGGTTATGCTTGGTAAGGAGGAGTCCATTGGTTTGAATTCAAGGCCAAGGATTTTGATTCCAATTGGCTCTAGGACCATATTGCCCTTTATTAGCATTATATCCTGAATTCTGGGGTCTCTTTCCAACATAGTCTCTTTCCAACATAGTTAAGTTCTTCCTCTATCTCTAGTTGTTTCTTCAAATGACTTTTAATTCCAAGTAAGAGGTTACAAGAACTTGTTGCATGATGTTTTTCACATATTTCATAGAGATCAACTTGATTTAATGGAGACTCCCTCAAAAGATGTTTACCTCTACATTTGGAACAATAAATGGATAAAGGCTTTGTAGTCTTTTTATCTCCTTGCATGTTAAGATGAAGGAGTAAATCAGTTTTCAAATTGGAAATTTCTTCCATGAATTGAGATACATCAGGAGTAAGAACTTTGTTTCTTCGAGAATTTCTAGTCCCTACTCTAGTCCTAGAGTAGTTTCTACATATCTGAATAATTTCTTGCAAATCAAGTTTATTGATGTCTCCTTTTCCCATAAGATTCAAAGATTCTCTAGATTCGTCATCAATTCCTTTTAGAAAAATTGTTTTACTGATCTCAATATATCTAAACCATTACCACACCTGTTATGCAAAAACTTAAATCTATTAGCATAATCCTCTAGGCTTTCATCTTCCAATTGTCTTATTCGAAACAATTCTTCTTTCCTATCCCTTACTCAATCGTAATCTTGATATTTGTCCAAAATTTTAGTTTCCATTTCCTACCAAGTTGAGATTGTTCCTGCACCTAAACCCATGAACTAGCGTAAAGATGACTCTTTCAATGTAGAGGGAAATAGTTTTAACTTTTGGTTATCAGTTGTATAGTCATAAGTTTGACATAAAACTTTAAACTCAAAGAGAAACTGGTCAGGATACTTAGAAGTTTTTCCTCTAAAAGTAGGTAATACATCTAAGGTGAAATTTTTTTCATAGGAGGTTCATCATTCCATACATTCAGATTAATAGGATAAGAAAAGGTCCTATTGTTTGGTGGAGGATCATTACATAGTTGATCACCCATTTCTTCTTGATGTTGTTCTCGATTCACTTGTGGATTTTAAATCTGATATTGCTGAACTTCTTGTTCTTGTTCAAAATTAATATTTCATAGAAGGATCTTCCAAGATGGTCTCTAGATCATCTCATCCACAATCTAAACTATCTTCCTTATCAACACTAAGGCTTCACACTTAAATAGCCAGATCTTTTATTTCCCCGACAACGACACCAAAATGATGAGCCCTAATCATTTCAAATCTGGCAGAGAGTATTAAGAAAGATTTCATACCAATTTGAAATGTGTGTGTTGATGTCATTGTCATCGCCAACTGATCCAACCATTCAAGTCATAATTCAAAAATTAATGGCTAGTACATGTGAAACGTTCACAAGGAATGAGATAGAGTAAATGCTTAACGTCTTGACACGACGTGCATTTTTGGTTTTTGAAAAGTGTTGTGTCTATGAAAAGAGACATTCATTTGCATTTCACTCAAAGAGTTGCATTCACCATTGTCTTTGATAAGAATTGCAAAAGTAAGGAAAATGGGGTAGAAAAGGAAATTAGAACCAAAAAACTTCATTCTTGATCTTGAAACAAAGATTACTAAGAGAAGCAGAGTGGCTTGAGTTCATACAGATGTACAAAGGATTGAAACTTGATTTGGTTAAGGAGTTTGTGATGAACTTTCATGTGAATGTCACCAAGGTAAGAGGAGAAGTAATTGAAGTTATCCCTGCTATTATTAGTGAGCTCTCTGGTATTCTAGTTGAGGGTAAGCCAGTGAACAAAGGACATGTGGGTTTTGAAGAATTGGTAGCTGCATTCCATGAGGAACCAGAAAGAAAACTAGAAATACAGTGGCATAAAGGAATTCAAAAGGGAGTTGCTCGCAGCAGTCTGGAAGAACCATGGAGGATGGTCATAACCTAGTTAATGAAAATTTTCATCTACGAGGGTCAATACGACACAATTCTTGGGCCGGGAATGTGAATGCTTACACATTTAAGGTATGGAAACACAAGGCCTTCTATAAGAATTAATCTTCCCTCCTTATTCACACAAATATCCTCTATGGTAGCAAGCATAAAGTCTAGAGGAGTTTCTTCCATTAGATACCATAGCTTAATTCATTTGATTATCAAACATCATTTCATGAAGGAGTTTGGTAAGGAGGGTTGGTTGGAATTTTTGTCAACCCCTATTGCCAAAATTGGAAAGAAATTTAAAAAAGGACCCACTGTGAAAAAGCTAAAAATTGAAAAAGGGGAAGCTTTCAAAAAAGTATAGGAAAATGGAAAAAGAAAGCTACATGAAATTGAAAGAGAAACCTGAAGTATTGTGAAAAGGAAAAGGCATGCATCACTAGACAGGAAATCCCTAATATTGCTAACGTTGACTCCAATGTTCCAACTTCCCTTGAAAAACTAGTTAAAACTCCTACGGGCACTCATGATACCTTGAAAAATAGTGAGGAAACCCAGGAGCCTATTCGTTCTCTTGAACAACCTGAAAGTCCTCCTGAATCCCTAATTGCATCTCCACAAAAATCCCTTGTTCAAGTGTCTCATGGCTCTCCATCTAAGAAATAGTCCCCTGATATGCCAAAAGAAGATAACCCTTTTAGAGGGTCCAATGAATCTTCTTCACCACCTATTCTGGTTTTTAGGCAGAGTTGGATGAGGAAAGAAAAAGAATGCAATTTTGGAGGAAAAGTTAAGAATAAAGGAAGAACTACAAAAAACTGTGTCCAAAACTGAGAAACTAGAGAAGGAGATGATAGAAAAAGAAAATGCTTTGAAAACACAATTAAGTCAAATAGAAGAGGCCTTAGAGCATGCTAGTGCACAAGCATTAGCTCAAATAGAGGAAATAACAAGGCTTGGTGCTACAAAAATAGAAAGATTAAAAATTGAATTGCAACAGAAAGAAGAGAAGTTAAAACAACAGTCAAGTAGATTGCATTATCTTGAAGCATCTACTTCATAGGCTCCAAGGAGATACAGGTCTCCCTTTTAGCACTCAAGCTTAAACATGAGAATAACCAATTTAAGAGCAAAAATCAACAATTGGAAAAAGAGAGATGAGACAAATGAAAGACTACAGCAAGTGGTAGAACTCTCCTCAACAATGTTATCAATGAGGAAACCTTTAGAATTATATGCATTATTCTTGAGGGAAAGGTTTCTGCAATGGAAAATTAATCAATTGGTTTTGAAAAGAAAGAAAAATTATAACATGATGACTGAGAATTTCTTGAGGATTTCTACAACAACCATCCTACAGTTCAAAACTAGATGTGCGAATGCTTTCAGCATGGCTTCATTCTCAGTAATTTTCCATAGTCTTAAATCTAAATATTTACATTGGTGAGTTGAAAATTAGGTCTTTTGTGTCTTTGTTGAAAAATCAAGTTGAGTGGGATAATAGAACAGACCAACATAAAGAGGCACAATTGAGATTAGGCATTCCAATGAGGAATGAAACACCTTGGTCTATGTCCTTTAGAGTTTCCTTTAGATACTTTGCACAAGGAGATAATGTGAAACCTATCTACAAAAGGAATTTGAATGAAAGCATTAGAGTTTTTAAAAGTGTCAAGAACATCTCCCACATAGAGCCTTAATTGCAGCCAGGGAAAGATATTACAACATTCTAGCATCACTCAGAAGGAGAGAACCAATCTCTACAAGAAACATAACTTGGAGTCTCACAAGAGTAAGATCCTTAATACAAGTCATTGAGGAGTAGAATATTGATTGGGTAGGAATGAGGTTCAGACCTCCATTGCTCATAGCACTAGCACCTGCATTAAATGCTCCACCACAATTTGTTGGGGAAAGTTTGAGAGATTGGTTGAGGACAATTGAAGAACAAATTGGATATGCTCAGCGGAGGACATTTCTATAGTACATGGCTTATTGTGGTGATCTAGTTACCTAGTTGGAAGGCAGAAATAGGGATTTTTCAGATTCTCAACCATGAGGACATGGTTGATAGCAGGAGGGGGTGAAATGATGAGTGCATAAAATGACACTTTAATTAATCATTTTTATGTTTTAAAAGACTTTATTATATATTAATTAACTATGTTGGCGGTAGACTATATGCTTGAATGTTTGTTTGATTTTGCCTTATATTTAACTAATTGGAGTATATATGAGAAATGGTATTTTGCATTAAATGTCTTGATTTTGAATGATGATTAATGATGAAATGTTTATGCAAATTGAGATCTTTTTCCATCTTGATTACATCCTATCTTTGAGGATTCTATTCGATGGATTAAATACTAATGTTATGAGGTGGATGTGTTAAAATCCCTATTTAACAAACTTGAAATCTATCTTGCTCCTGATCACTCTAGTTGGCTCTTGATGAATGTTTCCGAATTGACTTCTTCAGTTAGTTTGGAAATTTACTGTTCAACTATTATAATGTGGAAAATTTCTTTATGACACTTTGGTTTTGTTATGTTTAGTTGTTACCATTTTGCATCTTGGTAGGTTGTGCTAGTTTTTGTATTCAAATAAGCGGATATTCTTATAAATATCCAGCCTTAGTCTTAATTTTGGGAGTTGGTTAATATTTCGCTTTAGCATTGTAATGTGGATTATCTGCACTTTTGTACTACTCGCCTATTTTTGCCAATTGGAATGAAAATAAGGAGTTGATTATTATCTTAGTGTTTAAGTCCCACTAGAGGAAGAGCAGGGCTCGCTCAATTGAAGGAGGTGACGTGTGTTATTTTCTTCGATTCAATTAATTTTTACATTGTTCATCTCAGTTGGAAAATATGAATTTAGATATTTGTTAATCATTGCTAGTGAATGTGAATGCTTATATTCTTAGATTAAATTCATCGAATCCTTAGAATAATTCATTATGCTTTACTGTAGATTTATATTCACTCATTTACTGTAGATTTAATTGTTGTTCATAGATTTAGATTCATTGATTATTTTAAATTACATATAGCTTTAATGGAAAATACTGTGATGACTTATGGGAAGATGAAACTAAAACTTGTTTGGAATGTCTTCATGGAAGTTAGTGTTAATGCTTTCTTGATTAACATTTATCTTTTGCAAACATAATTAGATCCTTTTTTGCAAATGTAATTAGATCCTTTTCGGCAAACGCAAATAGATTTACTTTCCAAGTACATTTCAATTCTAAGTTTTAGTTTAAAAGTAGATTTAGTTTTTAGCTTAATTCTTCCATGGATAAATTGCAAATAAGTCAAGTGAATTTTGAACTGAGTTATTGGAATTTGGATAATCATTAGTTAAGAGATGCATTAGGACTAATTCTTTAGAATTACTTAGGAGCCCGTTGTTAAGATCGGCTCCTAAGAGCTCTTGAAAGCTCCTTTCACCTCTCAACGGAGCTAAACCATGACCAAAAGTCACTGTTCATAGTGCAAAATCCCTAATTTGTGAAAAACATCCTTATTGCATACAACTCTAAGACACACCTAGTTCGATAATTGATAAATTAAATGATGCAAGAAGTGACATCAATGACCTTGCTCATCAGAGACCACAACCAAAAAAAATACTATAGTACTAGATCAAATAGGACTACATAGATTATTTCACCTAACATAGAAACTGTGGACATAGAAGACATAAGCATAAGCTATATCCCTTGTTCATGCTCTAGTTTCAAATAGAGATTCAAGACATCATCAAAAACCAACATGACTAAATCATTTTGAAACCTCTTCTTGTCGTTTCCATTTCTATGAGCAACCTCTCCTAAATTTTTAGAATCTGAAACATATTTTTATATCTTATGATGTTTTGATTTAGATTCTAAATTCCAAAGAAAATTCTAACTTTAATCGACCACACTTCTTAATTAGAAATATATCACTTTGTGAATTTTAAGTTAACACAAATTGAACTTAGTTGAAAATTTTATGTGGATCAAATTGGATTTTAAAATAATAGTATTATGTATTTTGTTCAATTTAATACCTTCCATTGAATGTTATTTTGACCATGATTAGATGATGGATGATGATTTTCTTCTATATAGCTATTGTATAAACCTATTTTATTTAATAGACAAAATTAAAACCTTAAAGACAAAAGCACAACTAAATTAACTTTTTATAAAATATCTCTTATTTTATTTAATATTTTGGAAACCATCGCCACATATTTTCTTCCACTTACCTATCCCATAACTAAATTTTTCTTTGCACTAATAAATTTTTTATTTTTTAAATAGAACCATAATATTCAAAACGAGAATCAAATTTATAAGTTTTTTTTTTTTTTTTTCCAAATCAAATTTAGTTTTCAATCAGATACAATTATGGTTTCAACTTGAAAATATTCTGTTCCATTATTATGCCGAAGGCGTATCCTACTATGAATTGCACCAAACTATTTTTTAAAATCGACGGCTGCAGCCATCCTGGAGACGACTCTCCAAACTCTGACCGTTCATCGCTAACACGCCAGTCCAGACAACATCGAATGCATCTGATGGCTTCTTACCTCTAGATGCATTAATCGACAGTTCCATAGCGCTTGGGAGATGATTAAAGTCATCTAAGCCTTTATTTCATTTTTCAAAATAATACGGTACTGCAAGTTCGTTTCACGCCGCCCAGCAAGTTCGTCATCAAATAAAAAAATCATATTTCATTTACCTTGGGATCAAATGGATTTCATTTCATTAGATCATATTGTTTAAAATAATATGGTACTTCAAGTTGCGTTTCACGCCTCCCAGCAAGTTCGTCATCAAATCAAATCAGATTTCATTGATCTTGGGATCAAATCGGATTTCATTTCATCGGATCATATTGTTTATAAATTATGTAAATTCTATCACATCAGATGGAGCAAGGAAAGTCGATTGAATGAACATTGGAGACAAAGAATTGTTGAAGTTTATATCATAGAGCATTGGAAACGCTGAGAGCAGATACGAGGTAGGAGGAGGTGGACATAGAAACTTTGGAGTGAGGACATTGCATCTCCCATGGTAAATCAGTAACCTACAAAGGCTGGAACACCTATATCTGTATGAAAACCAAATGAATGGTTTTATCCCTTCAAGCATTGGAAATTGCATGGCCCTGCTACTGTTTGCTGCTTATGGAAACAATATAGAAGGTCCCATTCCAGATGAGCTTGGCCGTCTCAGGCGCCTCCAAATTCTATGGTTGTACAATAATCTTCTTTCAGGGCATCCTCCCATTGAATTGGTCAACTTATCAATGCTGCAACACATAGACGTGTCTGTCAACAGTTTTGATGGAAGTGTACCAGATGAAATAGGTTCGTTGAAAAGCTTGAGTTATCTACACCTTTCAAATAATGATCTTTCCGGCTATGTTTCTGCCTTTTTGGGAAACCTTACAAACTTACAAGTTTTATATTTGTCTGGAAACCGATTCAACGCACCTTGCCGGTAGGAATTAGTATTTTAGCAAATTTGAAAGCGTTGTCCATTATGCCCGATGACTGGAATATGCTTGCACTGGAATATTTCTGTATTTTGTGAGATCAATGTTTCGTTTTTTGTTAATAGATTGCTGCAACGGTTGTAGGGAGACTATTTTTGATTCGTCTTATTGTAATTTTTTAAAACTGTGGTAGGGCTTTGTAATTTTTTCAAAAGCAAACTCTGTCCATTTTGTCTCATTGGCATCGTTAAATTTGTGCAGAATCTTGAGTTTTATTTGTGGAATATGTGGAGCCCATTATTTACTTGTCCGTTCTCACGCTTTCCTTCTTGCGGCACCATGTAAACGAATCTAATCCGTTCATCATTTCTTGCCATTTTTTCCACTGTTTTTCACCTTTTTTTTTTTCGCTTTCCCCACCTCTATTGATTTCCGCTCCACTCTTCCTCGCTGGTATTGCCCTTTCACTTCTCCAATTTGGCCAGCTGTAAAGTTTGATGAGGGTTTTAAGTAATGCGAATCTCAACTACTACCGGTATGCCACTTTGTTATTTACCACAATATCAATTATTACAATTATTATTATCTTCAAAATTGTAATTGTCTTCTTCCTTACCTACACACTCCTCCTATTGCTCATTTACACAAGTCATGATATTTAAGAGGAATGCAGAACTGTGAAAAGAGATGGAGCCCCTCGTCAACACTGCTCACCAGCTTCTACAAATCCTTGACAAAATGGAAACACTCCTAAATTTTACTGCTACTATTTGTCCATTTTTCTTCATTTGCCCCTTTCTTTGATGGAACATTACTATTCTTAATTATATGTAAGTGACGCTGCCATTTGTTTTTGAAATTTACACATATGCGTCAAGTAAGGTGTTACAGATCAAAAGTTAAAGTCAAGAACCAAGCTCCATTTCTTTTAATTATTGGAACTTCCAAGCGTCAAGTAAAGAGTTACAAATCGCAAGGCAAAGTGCCTTGTTCACAGTATATTGGAACTTCCATTTCTTTTAATTATATCACATACTATATACACATTTATAAGGAGAACGTGTATTAGACATCATTCAAATCATTTAACACAATTTTGTATCCAAAATTACAAAACAATTTGATACTCAACCAATATGTTCACTATTACATGCAAATTAAAAAAAGTTGCATTTCAAAATAATAATACAACAAGAGCTCAAGGTTTGCAATGACCACTTGTCGCATATAGCAATTAATTAACAAATTATATTTTTCAAATTTACTAAGGTTGATCCATTTCAAACAATATAACTATTCCAACCAAAAATTCGGCGTACCCAATTGCACACAAAAGTGCAATCGCTAGTAATTACTCAAAGTAAAAGGGAAAAAGTTTTGAAGTAAATTTTGCTTTAATCTGAGCGTTGACAAGAAATGCTTCTGCTTGGTAAAAATTGTTTTAAAATTTATATTGTAAGATCTTTCTACTCTTTCTAAGTAAATAAGATTTTTGTCTAACGAGGACTCCGTGAAACTATAAACTAGCTATTGCACTTTTTGTGTGCAATTGGGTATGCCGAATTTTTGGTTGGAATAGTTATATTGTTTGAAATGGATCAACCTTAGTAAATTTGAAAAATATAATTTGATAATTAATTGCTATATGTGACAAGTGTTCATTGCAAACCTTGAGCTCTTGTTGTATTAGTATTTTGAAATGCAACTTTTTTTAATTTGCATGTAATAGTGAACATATCGGTTGAGTATCAAATTGTTTTGTAATTTTGGATACAAAATTGTGTATCAACAATCTATCCAATTCTTGCTTTGCCAATCTCCACTCACTCCTACATCAAAGGTTATAAGCAAAAATCTCAAATGGTTTGGATATTTGTTTAACACTTTTCTTGGCTTTGACATGAACAATCAAGATGGATTCAAATTATTCAATGGTTTGGTTATGGCTGAGGAGCTATGGAGGAATATTTCATAAGGGTTTGTGCCATTACTATATTTTGTGTTCCTAACTCTGATGCGGCCATTGGAGATGACATAAGTACTATTGGTCTCGATGACATTGTAGAACCACTCTAGAAGATATTAACGGGCAAGTTGGGATATATGATTTCAAACTCACATAATTGTAACAGCATAACATTCAATCGCAAGGATATGTGAAGTAAAAACAATATAGCATAATAGCTATGGAAATAGAAGTAGAAAAGTATGACAAAAAAAGTAACTGTGCTTGCTATCAAAATGTAGAAAAAGAACATGGTGACAAAGACATTACATTATTTATTGGAAATGGCAGGTGTATATTCCAATTTTGGAGTGAATTTAAACTATCGAAGGAAAAAGGTACATACGTCACATTTCTTGACATGGCCTAAGTTTGCATCTGATCTGGATTACCTAATAACTCAGATTTTGGACTAATCTTCCCTCAATATATTTATATTTTATCTAAATCCGATCTGATATTGGTTGTATAATTTCTAATCGGATCCTGTACTTATATTGTTTGTTGGTTGCTCGCAAACCCTTGCTAGTGTAATAATAAAATTATATTGTTGAGTTTTATGTTGTTCTTAAATATTCAACCATAATTATCAGGAATAATCAGAAGGGGATCTGACAAACACATTTTGGGAACAATAAGCTTTCTCGACAAGGACAAAATTAACCAAGGAAAAACAATTATTTATGGTCCAATCCCAAAAATGGCCAATAAATATTGAAAACCAATGGCATTATATAGATATGCTCAACAAAATTGAACTTCAAATAAGTACTACGTCTATACTTTACAGTTAAAAACTTAAAAGCATAGAAAACTAAATCATCAAATTAATGATTCTCAAAGTTATCCCGATGCAAGTGCATCTTTGGGCAAAACAACAATCTTGCATCACCCAAAAACTGGTGAATTAAGAGCACAAAGCATTGGTAGACTTCATAAACGTGGGTAAGAGTGAAGTTCATGGTAGTCACTATTGTTGCAGAAAGCCATTCTTTAGCAACCATACAGTGTTACAGAAAATCACTCCAAGTTGGTAAACAAGATATTCCCAGTTGTTACAAAATTGTTGTAACTACTGTTGAAAGCCATTCACAATTGTTGCAAAAAAGCCCTCTGCCATAGTTACTCAGTTGTTGCATAAAGTCATTTCCAGCAGTTACACAACTGCTATGAGAAATCATTCATGACAGTTTTTTGGTGGTCTCAAATGAGGAACGGATTTGATAGTTTCCTTCAGCCTAGATGTGTGTGACTCTATCTCTTACAAAAGGACACTGTTTCATGCCAATAGCACAGTGATGTGATGATAGCTCAGTCTCCCTGTTGACCAACAAGTCTCATACTTGGAGAGCTAATGCCCAGTCAGGACAATGGAGATGTGAAAATTCCAAGAAGAAGAGGCACATTTTCAGACAGAGGGAGCATCATAAAGATGTTGTGGAAACGTAAATGATGACACAGAAAAAACAAAACCGAAAAAGGAAAACCGACAATCTGACTATTCATCATTGCTTGAATGTAGAGTTTTGTAGCAGTTAAAAATCCAAAAATAGAAAAAGGCAATATGTCAGCAAGACACGAAGGGTTAACATGGAAGGCAAAGAGTCAACATACCCAATGCTCCAAGTCCAAATCTTTATGTCAGCTTTTAAAATAATATCTGGAGGCTCTTTTACCAGAGGAGAGAGGCAATTTGACTGTAGCTGCCTGAAAAATACTTTGAGCTACTTGTAGGAAGTTCTGTAGCTGTTAGAGTGTGCATTGTAGCTGCTTGTAATGGTTTGGCAGTTGTCTATAGCGACTTTCAAGATTAATAATAATTAATTCATGATATCAATTTTGAAAACTATAAATAATCTACTTATGGTTCACTAAAAAAATACACTTTAAATAATCACAACATTTTAAAATTTGACATCTTATCAAACTCTATTTCATTCAGATGAAAGACAATTAAGTAATAAAGAACCCTGAATCATTAATTCACTCAAATTTATCATCATTGCAATTTTTATAAATATTTCATTATTTGATGAATTGGTTGTATTAAATTTATAATTAAAATACATTTAAATAAATTGAAATGAGCTACTCTTCCCTTTGCCCATCTTTAGAAAATTGGTAAATGGAAAACCAGAGCATGATTACCCTCTTATCAGCTTCCAAACCATGAAATATGTATTCATGAAAAATTTAGAAAAACAATTTTAAAGGGCAATAAGTGAGCAAGATGTAGAATTACTTCAGTTGAGCCGTTTCTCTTGAGCGCACCGTAGTCATTGCCAACAACCGAGATAAGCACAATAAACTGCAAGAATTTGTGAGAATCGAACCCCCTAAAGCATCTCCAATTTACTCAATATAATTAAAGTTACGAATCCACAATTTCTAAATAAAGATTCAATTTAAATATTTTCTAATTACGTAAGTGAAAAGAAAAAGTTAAAGAAAACATATAAAGCATTGTTTTGTTTGTAGATTAAACAAAAAAAATTAAAAAAAATTAAAAATTAAAAAAATAAAGAAATCAATTCTCAATCTTTCCGTTTTCCTTAAATTACTTGTTAGTTTCTCTTATCATCCTTTTGAGATGCATACCTATTGAAATGAGAATGTAATTATAATTCCTCCTTAGATTTTTAGATTTTTATGGCTTTCAAGCTGAATGTATAGTCTTGTTGATACAATCAGATTGCAGATGGAGATTATTGTTTGCAGGAATTGAAAGAAGATATTGAATAGAGGTCTCACTTTTTTTAATAGAGATTGAAGGATTGCAACCGTTATTTACAGTTAATGGGCAGGCTGAAAGATTGATTATGCAGATTTTTATACATTTATAAGTGTGTATTTATTGATGTATCTATGGTTTCAAAATCATTCATGCAGATACGCTCCAAAAAAAAAAGGTTTCCAGGGAAGGTTTATGCAATTTTCTGAAGCCATTTAAAATTGAGAAGCAGTTTTAATAGGAATAAAGAACAGAGGTTGAAAGAGAATAGAAACCGATTCAACAAGAACGCAGTATAGAGAAAACAACCAGATCCTTGCAATACAAATCTAGTAACAAAAAGAAATTTTGAAATTTTGAAATGTTAATTAATATCATCCCTAAAATAATTGACAACTAATGATAAAGGAAGAGAAAGCTCAATGCAACAGCAGCGTCACAGAGGGATCACTTCTAGAACCTGCAATGCTTAAAAATATAGCTTCCCCAATTATATTGGACTAAATTTCCTCTCACTAGATCTGCCAAGCGGGACTTGTACTCTCTAAAGTATTGCACTTGTTTCCAGATTGGTATCACACTTTGTACAAATATAGTCCAATGTTATGAGCTTCAATCCGAAAAAGCAGAACTTTGGTTTGAATGGATATTGGAAAATCAAGGTAGAAAACCACTTACGGCTACCGCGGTTGTAAGGTTGTTGAATCCAGTTCCAACGGACGCAAAGCTCACGCCTCTGAGAAGATCTTGTGTACTCAGCCTAGGGTCTAAAAATGGCGGCACCGTCTCCTTAAGTCCGAGCTGTTCAGCTGTAGGCCATAAAAATGGTGAAATTGAAGAAGATTTGATTTAAAGTTGTTGAATATTTGATTTTAAGTCCGATGAAATGAAATTCGATTTGATCCCAAGGTCAATGAAATCTGATTTTATTTGATGACGAACTTGCTGGGCGGCGTGAAACGCAACTTGCAGTACTGTAATATTTTAAACAATATTATCTGATGAAATGAAATCCATTTGATCCCAAGGTAAATGAAATCTGATTTTATTTTATTTGATGACGAACTTGCTAGGCAGCGTGAATCGCAACTTGCAGTACCGTTTTATTTTGAAAAATGAAATAAAGGCTCAGATGACTTTAATCATCTCTGAAGCGCTATGGAACCGTCAATTAAGCATTTGAGGTAAAAATACTGATGTAACCATTATACAGAAGAATTTTTTTTAAATTAGACTAACCAAAAGCAATCTTCTTATAGTTGCTACTTCGGCAAAGGCTATGCAGGTGACAATTTGCACCGGGCATAGATGGGCATCGAACATCCCATGGCTGTGCCCGTGCAAACCCCCTGTAGTCCTCCTAACGATTTCTGCTGTGCCGTGCACCTGCTGTGTAAGTACGTTGAGAGATTATATAATTTCTGCCTTTCGTATTTAGTGGCGACTACACAGTAAGTACGCCCATTTGATTCATGACAATTCACACCATACTTTCCCCTGCCTTATGCTTTTTTTTTATCTTTTTTAAATTTCATTTTTAATAACATGTAAATGTTTTTATAAAAAAAAATTTAACATATATTTTTTTTATATTTAATTTGATTGATTAATAATTGAAGTTTTAGTTAATGTTATTTTTTTTATAATAGATTTTTTTATAAATAATTGTTTTTTTTTTTAATATTTTAGATTTTATTTTGTATATAAAAAATAAAGAAAAATTAATATAGATTGTATATAATAATTTAACTATAAAAGAATGAATTAAAATAGTTAAATTATTATTTTAGGAGTTTAAAAAATTAAATGTAAAATAGTAAGAGTGTTTAGTTTTTAAGGATTAATGTTGAAGAATAAATTTAATTAAGGTTATGGTTGGAGTTTAATTAAGGTTAAACTATTCACTTAGGGTTAGGGTTCAATTAGTATTCAATTTGGGTTAGGAGTCAATTAGGGTTACAATTCAATAAGGGTTTAATTAAGGTCCGGGTTAAGGTTAGTCTTAAATTAGGGCTAGGATTGGAATTAGGGTTCAATTAAGATAAGGGTTGTTTATTTTAGGGGTAGGGTTCAATTAGAGTTCTCTAGGGTTTTGATACAATTAGGGTTAGGTTTCAATGATACCTAGGGTTACGATTATAGTTCAATTAGTGTTAGAGTTAGGGTTATAATACGATTTCAATTAGGTTCGGGTCACAGTTTAACTAGTGTTAGAGTTAGGGTTGCAATGGCGCCTTGAGAAGGATATCTCTTGATGTACTTTACATATATTTTTAAAATATAGGTATGCTAATTATATATTGCATTATATTTATATATTAATTTAATTTTTATAATATGTGTTAAATATTTCTCAAATTAATATTTTCCCTCTTAAATTTTATTATATAATATCATAATTATAATTATATATATATATAAATAACATTTTCTAAATTTAATTTACATTATATAAATATAAAATATAATAAATGCATTTAATTTTTTTTAAATATAAATGCTATTTTTTAAAAATATAAATGTGATCATATTTTCCATCCTTTTTAACAATTATGTTTTAAATTTCTTAAACTAATATTTTCCCTCTCTTAAATTTTATTATATAATACTATTATAATGTCAGACTATATCATTTTTTTAATTTTTATTCACTCTTTAAAATATAATGTCAAACTATATCATTAGTATTAATATATAACACATATTATAAAAATTAAATTAATATATAAATATAATGCAATATATAATTAGCATACGTGTATTTTAAAAATATATGTAAAGTACATCGAGAGATATCCTTCTCAAGGTGCCATTGCAACCCTAACTCTAACACTAGTTAAACTGTGACCCGAACCTGATTGAAATCGTATTATAACCCAAACTCTAACACTAATTGAACTGTAATTGTAACCCTAGGTATCATTGAAACCTAACCCTAATTGTATCAAAACCCTAGAAAACTCTAATTGAACCCTACCCCTAAAATAAACAATAACCCTTATCTTAATTGAACCCTAATTCCAATCCTAGCCCTAATTTAAGACTAACCTTAACCCAAACCTTAATTAAACCCTTATTGAATTGTAACCCTAATTGACCCCTAACCCAAATTAAATACTAATTGAACCCTAACCCTAAGTGAATAGTTTAACCTTAATTAAACTCCAACCATAACCTTAATTAAACTTATTCTTCAACATTAATCCTTAAAAACTAACCCTAACCATAAACCTTATTGATTTTTATCTTGTTTATCACATCCCCTATCATGTGATAAACAAGATAAAAATCTAAAATCTAATGCATATTTAAAACTTAATAATTAATGATATCAAATTTTAAATATAATTAAATTTGAACAAAAGAATTAAAAATTCATTTATTATAAGTTACACAAACAATTTTATTTTAAAAATATTATATAAATGAAATACTTGAGAGGTCCTAAAATATAAAGTGTCACTAAAAACAGCTTACAAGTAGTAACTAGATTGTAAGAATCTATTGGCTAAACACATTGAACTAATTTTAGACATTTTGTATTTCATGTTTGGAAAGAATGCAAATGTTTTTGATTATGCAATTTAATACCATTAAAGAAATTTCATAGTTTCTACTTACTTGTATGTGAATGTTTAATGATGTTTCTTAATTTGTAACACAAATAGATTGTGAGGAATTATCCTCACTACATATATTATATTTATCTATCAATTTTATTTATTATAGATTTTACATTAAAATGCATGATTTATATTATTCACATGCATATTAAATAAATAAATTGTAAGAAATGATAAATAATATTTTTTTTATTTATCTAAATATTATTAATAAAACCTAAATATTTTAATTGAAATCAATGATATTAATTTGTTTCATTAGATAGTTTATTTATAAACATTAAAAAAAACTTAAAACAAAAAGAAAGAGGCACAAAAAAAAGATAGCCGCTGCCCACATAACATATGTAACATGAAAATCATATAATGATTGTGGACATCCGTGGACAGCTGCAGGCATAGAAAGGACAGACGTGATGTTTGTGCAGCACCGTATTGCCAAAGGCACGGCAGCGGGTATGTCAGGGATGGCAGCGGATGGGCATCGATGCCATGGGGTGCAAATTGTCACCTATAGACGATACCAACTTTATGGCCTAGTCAAGAATGCGTGAAATTAAAGCCGACATGATTTAAGGAATTGACCACGAATCTTTGTTTGATCTATCAGTAAACCCTTTTCCCCTCTTTTCTTCTTTGCACCATGTGCCAGCCCTTGAGACTTTGTCACCGCCAGAGTGGCGGCTCCTCGATAGCTCCACTTGTCACATAAATCCGAAGATATCACTTCCCATCATCACCGGCTCCCTCTTCTCTCTTCCACATGCTTTCCAAGATCTTGTTGTCTTCCACCATGATCTTGTTGTCTTCCACTTCCTTTCCCTGACAAAATAGGCATTTCTTCTATGAAGTTTCTAATAATGTGTGGAATTTGAAGTGGTGAACATCAAAAGTCCAGTCAAGTAAGAAAAAATACGAATCGACATTTTCCTTTCCCTTCCATAGTCGACATTCTCAAATTTGGTGGATTTTTGCATTCAAACCGTGCTTTACTAATCATATTAGTTTAGTTTTTCTTTACTTTTATAGTGACTTTGTGATTTATATATTACCGTGGGTATTTGGTTGAAATGAAGTTTGTAGCTTCGAAGGGAAGAACAAGCGATGCTCCCTCTTCTCTCTTCCACATACTTTCCAAGATGACTCCGCGTTTCTTCACCGTGATCTTCTTGTCTTCCACAGCCCTTTCCTTGACAAAATAGGTGTTTCTTCTATGAAGTTTCTGATTTTTTTTCACTTTTCTTCTACTTGAACTATAGAAATGAAGAAAGAGATGAAAGTGACACGTGACCAGTGACTCACATCTCATGACCTGTAATAAAAATGCATTCATGATTAACAACCCGTAATTTAATGAAGTCTGATAACGTGTGGAATTTGAAGCGGCGAACATCAAAAGTCCAGTCGAGTAAGACAAAATACGAAAAAATATTGGCGTATGTTTTGGTTTTGGACTGTTCTATGAATCGACATTTTCCTTTCCCTTCCATAGTCGACATTCTCAAATTTGGTGGATTTTTGCATTCAAACCGTGCTTTACTAATCATATTAGTTTAGTTTTTCTTTACTTTTACAGTGACTTTCTGATTTATTACATAACTCTACTTTCAAACAAGATCTGTTATCGAATAGACTTTCTGATTTATTATTAAGATTTTCTTTTAGCATTGAGACAAAATCAAGATATTAAGATGATTGAAAATGAAAAAGTAAATTCTATTTAAATAATTAGAATTAGAGTGTTCAAATGAAATTACGTTTATGGGATATAATCTGATAACAATCTCATTTTTAAGATATAATTTCATTCAAATTTATGTGGTTTCATCTTAAATAAAGTTTGATCTTTGAAACTATAATATCTATTCACTAAATTATATATGAAGTAGGGTAAAATTTGGTGGTGCTAAAGAGCATTGTGTGGCCTACTATGCAATGATTTCAAAGTGGAATGCTTTCTTATTCAGAAGTCAAGCCCTTAGATCGAATTGATAGTAAAAGAAAGGGAGTTAAGAAGGTGTCAATGGACGCCAATATAAGTGGCAATGAATACCATTGTTCTCTTTTTGATTGCTAAAGTAAGTCGGTGAGTGACTATCTTAGATAAATTACTTAGTGTGTGCTTTGATAATGAAACACTTGATAATTAATGATAGATTGATTATTGTTTATTGTAACATAGGATGATTGATGATTGATTTACTTACAAAAGGATAAATTATTTAAATGTTTTTGTGATTTCTAGTCCATAAATATTTGACCATTTGATGATCCACTAATGTCTTTGCAAGATGTATTTAAATACATATCCCTCAACACGTAATTTTTAATTTTCATCACCCACACTAATAGGTATCAAATAGATCCCACTATTACTTTCCTTGGAATGCATGAGCTCAAATTTTACATTTTAAAGGTGCAAGAGAAATCTTGCATCGCCCTTTTTTTTTCTTTCTTTTTTTTGTTTTCTTTTCTTTGGGTGAATACTTGTGAAGCATATTTGCTTTAAAGGCCTAAAGAATAGTTTAAAACTATCAAAATTTCAAAAAGGGTTAAAAATATCATGGTTTAATATATTTTTAATAAGTTTGCATATGAGCACGTACAGACTTATTTAATTTTCCGTAAAGCTTCATATTGGTAAATTGCATATTGTAGGTAAGTTTCAAGCCAAGATTATTTAAGAAATTGAAGATGTTAGTTATTTATGTTATTGAAAATCTTAGAAACATTATTAAAACTGAGTTTTGAGGCTTCAAGTGACTTTTTCTAGCCCCGAGCATTGTAGAGTAGTCTAAGTACTTCAATTTAATGAAAAATGGACTCAATCAAGTTCTTGGATCAAAAGTTAGGACTCCAAATAGTTGAGCTATTTTTTTGGGTTTAGAGTTACAAATTTCAAAATTTTCTTGGAGGCATCCAAGGCTATTTATAACATATTTTTCAGCATTTCAAAGTAGTGCAGTGATGATGGGATGGTGATAAGTAATAAAAAAGGAGGGAAGACATGAATTAAAATCAAATTTGAAGCTAAAGAGTGGAAAATGGCTCTTAAAAACTTGGGAATGAAGTTGCAATTGCAATATGTTGAGTATTTTCTCCTCTATTTTATTTCATATTTTTGTTATGTAAATAGTAATATTTTAAATAAATAATTCATATTTTCATGTGTACATTGTTTTGTTGTGTTTTGTGTGAATTAACCCTTCATCAAGTGGTATCAAAGGAGGATTTATTGAGTTCATAAACATACCATCAAATGTGAGCATTGCACTAAGACATGTGATTGTGGGTTTCAGGTGAATGTGATAAAAAAAAATCATGAAGAAATTATGGTGGGAGAAATGATCTTGTTATAGAAGAGGGTTTTAGAGCCCTCTAAAGATAGAATAATGTACTCTAAGAGAATATGAAGATAGGATTAGACCTTAGAAGAATCTAGAAGAAAGTGAAGATAAAGTTGAACAAGAAATATAGTCAAAACAACATAAACAAGTATCAATAGATCCATGTATAGTATCATATTGTTAAAGGCTATTTAGAAGATTGGAAAAAGAACCAAAATAGAAGTTTCTACCTATTTTAGAAATATCAATTTAAAAAACTTGATTGATTGGATCAATGATATGGAGGAGTACTTTGAGTGTGAAGATGTGGAAAATTCTAAGTGGGTCAAGTTTGCTAAGACAAAACTAAAAGGTCACACCAAAATTTGGTGGTGGAAGGAGGTACAACTATACAAAAATTGAAGAGGAAAATAAAAGATTACAAAGTGGGATTGAATTGTGGATAATATGAAGAAGCAATTTATTCTATTTGATTATGAAATTTAGAGTTGTTGAAGAAGATATAAAGAGTGAAGAAAAGGTTTAAGTATCTTAAAAAACACATGGAGGATTTTTACAAGGTCATAATTAGAATAGGCCATTCTGAGGCCAACAAGAAGAAAGTAGCTTGTTACATCAATGGGTTGAGACCAAGTTTCCAAGAGGGGCTAATATTTTTCCCAATGACTACTACATAAGATTCCTACTAGTTTTTCATGAAGGTAGAAGAGAAGTTGATCAAATGATTTGAAAGTAGGAAAAGAGAAAGAGTTTGTGTTGGAAATACTGCTTGAAGATCCTATGGAGGTCGAAATGAAAATCAAAATAAGAATGAAGAAGTTGGAACCCATAAAAACTAGAAAGGAGACAATGCCTACCATCCTTGAATGACCAAATAATGGTGAAAAAAGAGGAAGAGGAAGATTTGGATGAGGAAATGAAAAAGGAGGCTTCCATGGAACGTATTTCCAATGTGGAGAAGGATATTGAGCATACAAGTTTCCATAAATTCAATGAAGGACAAATCGAATATATTAAGGTAATTTGCTTGAGTTGCACATGTAGATGAATATGTAAAACTCGAGCATTCTAAAGATGAAAGAAGATGATAAGATCTTATCACAAGAAAAGACTTTTTGAATGAGGAGAAATAGTTAGTTCAAAGGAAAATTTTATTCCATACTAGATGCAAAAAATAAGGCAAATGTTATAATATTATCATTGATAGTTGTAGCGCTAATGATCTTACGACAGAGGAAATGGTAAACAAATTGTAGGTGGAGAAGAGGAAACATACACATCCATTTGTGATTACATGGTTGTAGAAGGACCATATAGCTTTGATCAATTAGCAATTATTAGTAAAGCTCAAGAATGGAAATTACCATGATGAGGTGATGTGTGACATCATGCCAATGGATACTTCTAATATATTTTTAGGAAACTCATGGTAGTTTCATCAGTTTAGAGTACATGATGGTCATGCTAACAATTATTCATTGATGCAGGATGGAGTTCTCTAGTTCAAGACCTTAAAGGAGGAGGAAGAAAAGGTATGTAGTAATACAATAATTTATTTGGTTGATGGAAAGAAATTTTTGGATGGTATGTGACACAATAACATGTGTTATACATTGATTCAAAGAGATAAAAAATAAGAAGATGGAGATATACCAAAAATAAAAAGATCTATTGGAGGAGTTTCTTGACATTGTGTAGATAATGTACAAGAAGGATTGCCACTAGTGAAAAATATAAGCCACTAGATGGAATCAGTACCAAGAGCCAGTTTTTTGAAATGAGGTAGTCAATTAGATGAATCTTTTAGAGAATGAGGAAATAAACAAATAGGTTTAGGAGTTGTCAAAGAAATTATTGATTAGAGATATCTTGAGTCCTTTGTGCAATATGTATAGTACTAGCACCGAATAAGGATGGATAGTGAAGAATGCTCATTGATTCTCAAGACATCAATAACATCATGATCAAGTAAAAAATTTCATCACAAAGAATGGATGATTTTTTAATTGAAAAATAGATCCTATGTCTAAGGCATAGATCACTAACATTAGTCCTTTTTGAAAGAACATTGGGATACAAATCAGCAAGGGGATTATATTGACTTTTAACTATGAAGGTGAGTCAATTAGCCTTGGATCTGATCCTTTTGTCCCTTGGAAATTAATTGGAATTGAATTTATTTAATTGACCAAATTAAACTATTTGACCTAATCTGTAAATGCAACTTTTCAACAACTAAGAAACAATAACAACAAATTTTGATAGCAGATCTGAGAAAGAAAATTATTTGTGCATGTATAATACAAATTTGAATTTGATTTGGTAGGACTAAGTCACTTAGGGTGACTATGTCCTACTTGATTTTTTTTATGTAAAAATTTAGTCCTTTAACCCTTTGCCCACCTTCCATTTCCTTCTTTTCTACTTTCCATCTTTGGATCCAAACTTACAATAAATTGAGAAAGGAAATGGTGGGGGGTGGCTATGTAGGAGTTTTCCTTAGTCAAGCCCATGCTTTGGTATTGCTACCTCCAAAAATAGCCAAAAAATAGATTGATAAAAGTTTATGTGCTCTTATCCTACATCTAAGTTTGTAATGAGCTAAAATAGATAAAACCCTCCTCAAGTGCATTAGAGAAGGATTCATAAATGAAAATGATAAGATCTACCTAAGAGAAAGTCAATTACCTTTAGTAAATCTAAAACATAATGATACCTCACCTTTGGAAACAAGTAGAATGAAGCTTAAAGATGAGAAAACTTTGAAAACAAGTCATTAGGTTGTAGAAAATGGCCAAGAACACTTCCCAAATTTGGATTCCATCATGTCCTTCTATTGGCATAAAACTCTAATCATTGAATGAAACTTGATAAAATATGAAAATATGCTTGAAGACCTAAAAATTCAAATGTATTTTGGTGGAATGTAATGATCTCTTTCTTCTTCCTTTTCTAAAATTTTCCAATTAGTTTTCAAATGGTGAAATGACTAGGTATTTATAGGAATTTAATTTAATTTCCCAAAAATTAGATCCTGATAACTAACATTTGACATTTTAAATTCAAACAATAAATCCCAACTCCAACATATTAAAGTTTTGAGGTAAAATAGGGAGACCAAGTAGGTTAGGGTGACTTAGTCTTGGCCCTCTCTTGCAGGGTTTAAAGTATTTCAAGCAAAATATTAATTTTTTCTTTGATTTTGTAAATGGGTTTTCTTGGTAAATATCCAAATGGGTGACAAAATGCATAATTAAGGACATTATATGTAAAATTGGGTCCAATTACTTAGGAGGGAGAAAAAAATAGTGTGAAATGATCGAGGGTGACAATTTATTCAATGCTACATTTATCCCCCACTTTAGTGAGAGTATGAACTTACACTGAAACTAGAGGCCAATTGTCCAAATGTTGAAGGGATAGGATGACAATGAATCTAGGGGGTGTGTAAAATCCCCTAGGACTCAAGATCCTATAGCAAGACATCATAAAGATAAGGGAACATTCATGTATGTAATGCATCAAGACAATACAAAATATACATGCTAAGAACACCACACAAAACACCACAATACATAACACAATACAAACATATTGCAAACATAATACAAACACAAGAAAACATATACAAACACAAGGCCAATACCATATTTATGAGACTTAAAATTGGCTTGGAGTCGACTGGGGTGACTCGAATCAGGACTCAGTGCCTAGACTCGGTGTAGAATCGACAAAGTGAAAAACCCTAGAAATTTAGAGTTTTTTAAGGATTTAAAACTTGTTTCAAGTACCCTTTATTAAATAAACCTATAAAAGACACAATAACATCATTAAATAGAAGCAAATTTTATTGCATACACAAGTATCTAGATCGATCACATAAATATATAGCACACAAATTATCGCTGAGCTCCTGAAGGAAATAACACACTTAGATATATAAATATAGTCAAGGGCGGGTGCAAAAACATGGGGGGCCAATTTGTGGATTTTTTTTTTTATAAAAATGGTAGCTCATAATGTGAGCACATTATAACATGTTTGTGTTATGAGCCATTAAAATAAAAAATAAAAAAAATCAAATTCATTTGCATTGTGACTTTTTTTTGTGCCCGTGGCCAAAATCCCTTCATTTGCGTGCTTGCATTATGGGAGGAGTCATCTTGCAAGTTTTTCATTAAATTATTGATGTTTTGTCACTAGGATACTGCCACGTTGATGAGGAGGTCTAAGAGGTAATGATTGTTTAATTTTTGATGTGAAAAATGTTAGTTTTAGGTTGTTTTTGATATTTATTTGTTGAATTTATAGGAGATTTTAATGAACCTGCAAACCCTCCTCAAAATCCTCAACAAGAAGAGCAACAAAAAAAAAGAAAAAAATCCTCAAAAAGTAGAGCAACAACAACATCAATAAAATCCTCAAGTTCAACAACCACAACAACAATCTCCTCCACCAATCCTTCAACATCCTCTTGGCACTCAGCAAAATTTAATGAGTGAAATTGAAAATAATAAAAACCAAATTAAGGAGTTAATCACGAGGTCGAATGAACTAAATGGTTCAACCATGGAAAGAAAAACCCTTGAAAATTCACTCAAACAAATTTTAAAACATGTAGATTCAATTAGTTACAAACAATTAGTTGGTTGGCAAGATAGGAGGCAGGTGGCTAGGGATTGGTACTAGGATAAATTATCATATAAAGATGTAAAAGATGTAAAAATTACAAAATTATATTTGTGCTCATTATTCACTGACCCACACACAAATTCAAATCTTAGCCTCAATGCGAAGAGGTTTCCTATCCATTGGTGCCACCACTAATAGATTAGGACATTTTTTGGGGATAGGTGGTACATGTTTTTTTATTACCCACCATCAACAATTACGAAGTCCCACAATATTTCCTAACGAAACAATACTATGAGTTCATCTTGAACTAAATCTTGAATTATTTTGATATGGACTTCCAGGGGAGAGGTGGGGGGTCGGCTCAAGATAGACCCAATGCACATTATGATCCTAAGTGAAAAGTGAGATGACATCTCACTAGGCCACCTCATGAGCACATCATTATCCCTTCCATTGTGAAGGAGAGTGTTGAGGTAGACACTTTGTAGGCCATCAGATTTTGGACCTAGAGTATCATCCAACATGCTAGCCCTATACTGCAGTGCCATCCAAGGGAGTCTTCAGGTGGTGGGCTTCAACCACATTTGTGTTAGGCTTGTGGGGAAAATTTTTCATATGACCCCACTAACACTCAAGAGGTTGCTATGTAGGATATGTCTACAACTATGGAGATGGTGAGGGTAGCTGGCATTTTGAATGAGGCTTATGGCATTGATACTTAGGTAGATGTTAGTATGCTCATTGAATTTAATTTATTAAATTTCAATTTTTAAATGCAAGATTAACTAATTTAGTTTTATGATTTTGATAAAATTTTAGGGTCGTAGTGTTGATACCAGATTGACCGACCCTACACCCGATTATTACTCCACTGCATCTACCATTAAGGTATGTAACTAGTAAACAATTATAAATTTATTACATGTTAATAGCATTGTTTTATGAATGGTATTCTAATATGTGATTTTGGATGTTGAATAGGTTAATATTGGAGGTTTCGTGGGAACACCTCCCAATGCTAGTGGATTTTCACAAACCTACACGTAGGTAATAGAATAAAGAGATTAACTAATCAATTGTACTTAATAGATTTGTGTAGTTTATATTCATATCATTGATTACCTTGCATTGCACATATTTCAAACTCAAAGCATTACTTCATATTCCATAACTAAAAACTAGATGTTGATAGATGAAAAATTTCAACTACATTATAGTTGTTTAGAAAGTCAACATAACCAGTGATGCAATTACTTCACATAGCATAAGTAGTATGTAGGAGTAGCTTCCAATTGCATTTGCTTGTCATGGCATTCCATGAGACCACTTTTTATTGAGGCATCTTTTCAAATAATTCACTACCTTATCTATGCTATGGATGCTTGGAAGAAATATATGAAAGAATAATAGTCAGCAATAGCATAGACAA